>PPNH02000085.1:0-55148 GCA_003707165.2 Phaffomyces opuntiae | reverse complement strand
AAGGAATGGAAGAAGCACACTAATAATGATAATTAAATAAAGAATAACTTAGTATGTTTCAATAATATCTCATAACCTTTGTGAAGACACGTAAGTTAACTTTGAAGGATAAACTTAAGAATAAAGAACACTATAGTAGCTATAGAATAAAGAGTAATATAACGTCTGATTAGAATATATAAAAGAGTAAAAAGAAAACTTTTCACTTATTTTATTTGCGTGGTTTCTTCTAAATGTAACCCGGACTCAGTTCTCTCTACAATTTTCGCGGGTTTTCAGAAAACAAACTGAAAATTAAATCGTACAAAAGTGGGAATTAGACCTTCAAAGTACTAAGGATCTTTGGCGTTGGATCTTTAGAGTTTCGGAGCTACTACATAGACGGTTAAATTGGATTCTTAACAATTGACATTCAGCCAATTTTTGAATAAGGCCTTTTTTCTTATAACCGATTTTTTAGAATTTTTTTTTTCGTTATTTATATGTATTAAGTTTTAATTTAATATCTTGAAATAAGTTGTTATATTTTGACCATTTGAGTTCAAGTCTTGAAATTCCTATAGTAAATCAGGATTAAAATCAACTGTTTCATAATATTTGGATATTTAATCAATCAATTAATAATCATAATCTATTAATTTTATTCTTCATATTTGAACATCTTTAGAATTTCGCATTTTTGATGTCGCGCCTTATTCCGTATGTAAATTATAAAGATTGTCCTAATTTATCCATCAAAAAGTCGAAATATTATTGAATTTTGTAAATTTTGTTACCAATGAACTATTATATTTGGATTTTTTGAGTTGCTCTAAGAAAGTTGGAACTAATTCTGCGAATAGAAGAAGGGTTCAGGAAAATTTCTACTGTTTGAATCGACATTTTAATTTTGTGGAAGATTTTTATGTGCTAAATCATAGCTTTTACACCTCTTCTTCTTCCTTTAAAAACTCTCTTTTGTAGTATAATTCTGGGTCAACGTTCAGTAATTAGAATGGTCATAATCTTCTTTACACCTTTCACTGTTATTATCAATTAAATGAGGATGTTTTTCAAAAAACGGAAGGTTATTTTAACTCTCTTTCTAGTAATGCAACGATCTATGAGTAGGCAGACGATAATGCCTCATGTTCTTTAACTTCCAGCTCTTTTCTTCTTCAAATAACTTTCCTTAGTACATATTCGTTCAATAAAAGCTTCAGCTTGTTTCTCCAGTTCAACTTGAGCAGCATCATCCACAAACATTCAATCTTCAGTAGTTATGTCAAACTCGTCTTTATCCTGTACTTGGCCCTATATTTATTTTGCAGTTGATCATGATTATCAGAACAAGTTCTTCAAGATTCTTATGTCTCCCCTCAAAATAACTATTCATATGAAATTTATAAAAATACAATTAAATCATTGCAAGCCTTCAACATGGTATCTCCATTGCTTAAAGCTTTATACTGAAAAGCATTATCACTATATTACTGGTCAACAGGGTTTTCTTCACTCATAGGATTTTCTTCACTCATTCAGATAATTGAGATTATCCCAGTATGAAGATTATTTTACAAAGTGAAATTAAGTAAGTTTTATTACAATTCTCAAGTTTTGCACATGTTTTTTGACGCCCAATTTGTTAGGGGATTAGCGATTATACTCCCTTATTTTGAGAAGTCTTGGGGGCAGCACAGAGCCTGTTTTAATTACAATGAAATATAAACCTAAAAAATACAATTTCAATCGATATCTGAAGTATGTCTTGTGCTAATACATTCATTATTTGTTCCATTTATTACTTTAAGATAAAGATTATTAAACTCACTGTATAAACTTCTTAGTTTTCTCTCTAAATATTTTTGTTAAATTTCTTAGTTTGTTGCATTTATCAAATGTGGTCTACTCATCATCAACCTATTTTTTAACAAAATTAATACTAGCATCCAAATAAACTACAGCTTTCACTGTCCATTGGGTACACATGAAAGCTATCAGCTCTGTGACTTAATAAATGCTGCACTTACCGCATAAATGGCCTTAGAAACGCAGAAATCAGAAATATATTCAATTCTAATTCTATGGGTGAAATGTGTTTATTTGAAAAACAGGACACCCATATTGGTTTTAGCTATCAAGCCAAAATGCTATGAAATGAAGAGCGTACCACAAGTTTGAAATCAAATTCTTCATCGTCTTGGATGCGTCTAGACTTATAATACAATGCCATATGGGTGCTTTATTGAATAGTGCTGGATTGAACAATAAACACCTTTTCCACTCACACAAAGTGTTACCTTGAATAGTGTAGAATATTTTGCTTGTCGCAAGCTAATATAATATAATACACCATTCGAGCCTGTCATGTATAACTTCAATATTCAGGTAGATCAATAGTTTTGTGTACATTTGAATTTTGGGTGGATGTATTCCTTATTTCATGAATTTGAATAATGATGGGAATAATCAAGAAGCGAAATATTCAGTAAGAATAGATCGAAGTACATAGTCTTAAATTTTAATAAAATCTTCATACGTTATAGGCTTAATCAATAAGCTACAATGTTTCCCATTTAACATTTATCAGTGAATTTTGAAATCCATATATACATGCAATAATTGTTATACACATAACCAACTGCAGGCTCCAAGTAGTAAGTACTAGTATATTTATGGCTACATTATAATTTATAATGCGACATACAACTCACGCAATAAGAATTCAATTTCAAGACAAGACCTTGCAAGTTGCATGCAAGTAATTAACTATTATAACCTTCGATTGGTTGCTTTGAATAAGACTCGTCTAAATAAGCTTATATATTCAGAAAAGTCTTGATTTTTTTTTGAGTTTTGTATTTAAAAGGATATGGAAGATGACTTGTAAGTTGTGACTATTTAATAATTTAAGGCTTAAGCTGAAATTGTTGGGTTCTCTGGTTGATAAAAGGTGATCAGACCTTTTAAATAATATCGATATCGGATTAATGCGGATTTGCTAAAGGACGTATGATGTTTTATAACCCGGAATAAAGTACTGCAATTTATGTTAAATACATATCTTCGAGATCTACCCCAGTTATCATGGATGATCATCTTGACACTTTGATTATCGTCTATAATAAATCCATCAGTGATCATATATATATGTACAAATTACACACTTAAACTACCACAGTCTGGAGACCACCTAACCAATGTCGCACTCTCAAACATTGCTACATAAATTTGCCAATACCATTTATGTCTATCATATATAAAACACCTCAATATCAAGAATTATCAATCCATATATAAGTATCCTCAGACTTGCTTTCCAATCTCACTTATCTTAATGATCTACATACTGCCCATCTGCAAATTGCTCCTAAATTTTAACACTCCATATGGGTTTCTTCAGAGACTGGTTTGGTCATCCTGGAAAAAGACACGATGTGTTCCATGCAGCACCAATAATAACTGAAACTGAAATCAAAGATGAAGATATCTCCCTTACTAACGAAGATGGAATCAATGCAATTAACCACGATGAAGATTTAAGTTTCAATGGTTTAAAACCAACTAAATTTGATTTGATATTGGATTGGTTGGTGTATATCGTGGGGACTAAGTTCGCTTTTTATCTTATGTGGATCATTTTATTACTTTGGTGTATTCTTGGGATCGTTTATAAAGGACCTCAAAATTGGCAAGTTATCATGCAAGATGGTCAATCTATCCAAACTTACATTTGGGATACCTTTTTAATGAGACAACAGTTGATTCAATCATATCAACAGAATTTAATCTGGAGTGAATTTACTTCAAGAATTAAAACATTTAAAAAATTATTTGAATTATTAGAGAAAGATGAATTGATTGATGAAGGAAATGATAATTCAGACAGTCTTAACGAAATTCAAGATAGCAATCAAAAAGATATTGAAAAAGGTAAGGAACGACCATCACCAAATGAAAAAGTGTCACACATCTCAATTGATAATTCAGATAGTAATAATGAGATTCAAGATAACAATGAAAAAGGTGTTGATGTTGAAAAAGGTATGGAATTACATAAAACATCATCACCAAATGAGAAAGTGTCACATATTTCAATAGATGATATCTTACAAGAATACCTTCCAGAAGAAGAATGGTTCGATAAATTTTCGACCAAATTATCCAATTTCTTAGGTTCAACTATATCTATTATTGTTTATTGGATAGGGATCTTTGTATGGGTTGGTTGTGGTGCATTATGGTCAGATGCATTGAATTCGCCTCCATTCACTGGTGAAAGAACAGGATCCAATCCAAAATATGAGCAATGGAGTAATCTATGGCAATTAGGTATAAATACAGCAACTGCTGTCATATTATTAATCACTTCCGTCTCATTACAAAATGTGAGAGCAAGACATGATTTATTTTTGAATAAGATATTAATTGATGTTTTACATAATGATCATTTGATTGAAAGTAAATTAAGATCATTAACTAATTCGTCAACACTTCCTAATCCAACAATCCAGATCCCATCAGAAAAAAGAGGCTGGGCTTTAAAATCAATTGATTTTTATGGTGATATCATTGGAACAGGTATTGGTGTCGTCGTTTGTATCATTGTGATCATCGTATGGATAATCATTGGTAATCCTATGAGTTGGAATACAAATTGGTGGCTTATTATTGGAACATATACTGGATTAATCGGTTTTATCGATGGATTTGTCGTGAGAAACGTTTATTATCGTACCAATAAACTAGATGAATCATTTAAAGAGTTGAATAAGTCTGAAGAAATGGAACTGTTTAAACAATTGAATTTAGAAATTCCAATGATTGTTCATGACGGTGAAATGTCAACTTTGAAAAAGATTTCATTATACGTTAATGATGCGTGTTCATCAACAGTGTCAGTGGGGATCGGTTGTTTTATTGTTCTGTTGTTGATTGTGATCGCATCTGCCATGAAATGGGATGAAACAGGGCAATTGGTTTGTAATACACCAACTATGATTATTGAAGTGTTCTTTTTAATGATTTTAATTCAGGCTCATAATTGGAGTGATGAGGAACAAAGAATCGAAGTGTGTTTGATCTCAATGAGAAGAAAGGCATTACTGGAGCACATCCAGAGTATATGAGTAATAAATACATGAATTTAGCTGGAGAAATAATGTAAGTAATACAGTACTTTATTAGAATATTACATCCGAGGGCAGAGATTATATAATTTATCCGGAACTACTCTCAGTTTTGAATTTTCATCAATATTTAAACAAATATTACCATCAATATTAAATTTGAAAACAAAAGCGCTCCAAATATGTCCAAAAGACTCTTCTCCATCATTCCAAAGCTCTCGAAATCTAAAAAATTTACACTAAACTCGGTAAAATCATCAACAACGCACAACTCCAACAAAGAATCATCCCTTAATTTAAACAATTCAGACATTTCTAACGCCATCGATTTATTAACCAATAACTCAACCACCATTTCCACATCTGAACGTTTAAAATACATCAATCAATTCACATCAGTCTTAAATCAAACCATCAGCGAAAATCATGACGTCTCATCTAATCATTTCATGAACAGTATCCATGGTTTGAATTCAATTCATTCAAACTTAATAAATGTGAATAATTTCAATGATATCAACTCATTAGATTCAATTTCATTAAAGAAACGTATCGATTTTGTTAAGAATGAGGCTGAATTATTGAATATATTTGACACGTTGATTCATTCTGGTAATCTAAACATTAATTCATTCAAATCAATAATCATGAATAAACATTGTTTTAATATTGATCATATTTTAAATAAATTTGAATTTTTAGATAAGGGGGATAAAGAATTCAATGATTTTAAGATTCTGTTGATTATTAAATGTTTGAATTTATCGAAATTTGATCAAGCTTTGAATTTATATAATAAAAATATTGAAAATTGGTTGCTGAAATATGAAAAAGGTGAGATTCCTTCAATTCTAATAAAGTCTTTATTTCATATAATTTATCAATTAGATAAATCATTAACTAAAATCACCAAACTGTCATACAATCAATTAAATTTCATTAGATTAATAATAACTATCCCCAAACAAATCAATTATTATAAAGATGAGATAATTTTAACAAATGAGCTATCATTTAGTAAGAATCAAACGAATTTAATTGAACTATTATCAATCTTATCAACTTCAACCACTAAGAGTCATGATTTATTAATCAAAAAATTGATCAAGTCTTGTATTTTAAATAGAGTCCAAGATGAATCTATTTCAGATGATGAAAATGATGAAAATATATTGAGGAATAGATTTAATAATGACTTAAGTAATATTGTTGATAAATTATTGTTGGAGTATGAGGATCATAGATTGATTAAATTGAATGAATCTTTAAAAGAGAAGAATCATCACCATTCAGTGGATGGATTGTTTCTATATTGTCCATGAATATACTAAAATACATATAGACTAAACTGGCACTTCAATCTCATCACTGCCTGCAGGTAATTTATATGAAACTGACGAATAAATGAATAAATGAATCAAAGAATTAACAAAGTCTCGTACTTTTATCTCACTTTACCAGTAGTTAGTGAAGATAACTCTACACATAATACGTGGTGAATAGCTCCAACTGTGAACTATAGAATTGTCGAGTTTTCATGACCTCGAAGCCATTGAAGAATATAGTCCGCTTTAACTATTACTATTACTACTACTACTACTACTACTAGTGAAAGTCCTAATGGTTATGAAGCACGTTTCACCTATATCTTATATTGACACATTTCAATAATTCTCGGAGTTGCAAGTAAAGATTAGAAATCCGTGTTAAGATAAATCAACTTCTCTGCATCCAGATCCACCACCAAAGCAATGTCAGAAATCAACGACAAGAGAGTCTGGACAACTCTGATCACCAACACAGCTTACTTATCTGGCCTATTAACTCTCGACCACTCCTTGAAAAAAGTCAAGTCGAAGTACAGGTTGGTTGCATTATACACAGAAACGTTTCCATTAGAAGGACACAAAGCACTAGACGACAGAGGTATCCCAAAGATCAAAATCGAATATCTTTTACCTACGAAATCTAAAGACTATTCAAATGACCCAAGATTTTACGATTGTTGGTCCAAATTACAACCTTTTTCATTATTACAATTTGATAAAATCGTTCAATTAGATAGTGATATGGTTGTTATTAAGAATATGGATGAATTATTCGAGTATGACTTAGTTGAGAGTCAATTGGTCTTTGGTGCTTCTCATGCTTGTGTTTGTAATCCAATGGAGTTCGAACATTACCCAAAAGATTGGATCCCTTCAAATTGTGCTTTTAGTAATAATACAACTTCAGTTGTGAAGACATCTAATGGTGATGAAATCTTGTTGGGCCCACAACCTAACGTCACTGCACTAAAGATATGTAATGGTGGGTTACAATTAGTCGCACCTAGTAGTGAAAACCATGAATTGATCTTAAAGAAATTAGATGATGAAAGTTCAGCAGATTATGAATTTGCAGATCAAAGTCTATTGAGTGATGTATTTGATTCAAGATGGCTAGGATTATCATATGTCTATAATTATTTGAAAACCATGAGAATAATCCATTCAGATTTAGAATTCAATAAAGTTAAAAATATTCATTATATATTAACTCCAAAACCATGGAACGTTGAAGTTGATGATAAGGGCGAGTATTTGTTCAAAGGTGAAAAATTCATTGATGAGACCGAGACATTTAGCTATTGGATTGATGTTAATGATGATAGATTAGAGTTTGAAAGGGATCAAGGTATCAATGATGGGTTTTAATTAGTTTTTTTTGACCTTACTATAAGAGTAATATCTTTTGAGCTTATGCATGGTGCTCATTATCAATGGAGAGTTTTTGATGTTTATTGGTTAGATGTATCGTTATATTTTTATTCAATTCTTTTGTCACTTTCAATTTCCATGTACTATGTATTTCAAGTGCTGTAGCAAGCAATTCCGTCACTTCATCATCAACTGCTATTTCATCAACCATTTCCTCAACGAAATCATCCACAACGACCCAAACAGCGACATGGATAAGAGTCCCAGTTCCTACAAGAATAGTTACCACTTATTTGAGTCTTGGTTTCACCTACACCAGTAAACCAGGGCTCACGTTATGTGGAGATTCCACCATCACTAGTTCTACACACATTCCTACGTCTACTGCCAACCCAATCGAGATGGATTTCATAACATGGAGTATTTGGGAGAAATTCTTTGGAGATTTCCCAGTGACTGTATATACTGTTTTCAATTTCACACACGATCAAACAGACATTGCTAAGATTGATTATTATACCAACCGGACAGATTATCAGAAATATGAACCATTAGGTTCATCATGCATTGAGATCAATTATAAACAAGGTGTGATTGCGAGATTTGATTCAAGTTCCACGGGGACTCCATATGTTTTGTTAATTGAAATGAAGAATGGGGTTAGGTATACTTATGTTCCAACCTGTTATACATCTAAATCTTTCCCAGGGACGGGATTGAATGATAATTTTGATTATTGTCAATACACGCCTCCTTTTGGTTCCAACATTTGTTTTGAGCAAGTTACTAAAGACGGTGCCAGTTTACATCTTGAATTAAGACCAGATGATGATGAGCATCAGATAGACAGTTCATCAAGTGTCGTGGAAAGCTCTGAAAGTTCTCAAATAGTGGTGAGTTCATCTTATTCAGAGTCTGTGGCTTCACAAATTTCATCTGAAAGTATTGAATCCTCTTCTTCTTCAGTTATTTCATCATCTAAACCATCACTACCTGAATCAACCTCTTCTGAAGTTAATTCTTTGGTCATGTGAATTGGAAAGTTCTGTTATTGTATCAAGCTCATTATTTGAATCAAGTTCATCACTTGAATCATCCACCAGTTCAAGCTCTGAACTAGAAAGTTCTGTTACTGTATCGAGCTCATTATTTGAATCAACCATCAGCTCAAGCTCAAATGAATTAATTTCAATAAGTTTATCATCCATATCTTCTAAACCATCATCATCCACTTCAACTACACAACCAGCTTCGTCATCAGATGAAGTTGAAACTCCATCATCATCAAGCTCAGCTTCCACTTCGACTTAATCATTACCAACAATTCCAATAATCTCCAACACTGAATTGATTTATGGGGATCCACAATGGACAATTTTAATCCCTGGTACATTAGGACCATGGAATCAAGTCTCCACTGTTTTCACTAAAATTGGATCATTCCAATATTCGCTTCTAAAGGTAACGAATTATTAACGGAAGAAGTTTCAATTGATGTTAACTCAGATGAAATTAATGTTGAAAACACCAAGGTTATAGAAACCAATGAGGTTATTTCTCTTACTATTGTTAGTAAATTTACTGGGGAGGGTAGTGCTACGTTGAAAGGTGTTATTACCGTATAGGCTGGAGATGATGGGTTAGTTGAACGTGCTGTTGAGACGTTTGAAGTTGAAGCTACAATTGAAAATGAAATATCATCGTCGTCATCTTCAGAGCAATAGGAAAGCTCAAGTGTTATCGAAAGTAATCCATCTTCATCATCAACTGATGGATCATCATCATCAACTGATTTATCATCATCATCATCAGGTGAAATTTTAACAACTTCATCATCATCATCATCTTCTTCTTCTTCATTGATTAGCTCAACAGATTCATTCCTAATCTCATCAACTTCAAATTCCAACGATTCAACAATAACATCAACTCTTACATCCAGCATCCAATCAACGACCATAATCACTGCCACTTCATGTGATGGAAATTCACAATGTCACCAAACTGAAATAACAACCAGTATTACAGTCATAACCACCACCATTAATGATCTAATCACAAGTTATACCGCATATTGTCCAATCACCACTACCACAGTTAATGAACCAAGCACCACATTGATTACAATAACTTCATGTTCTGATAATCAATGTCATGTTTCAACAGTGACTAATGAGATCACCAAAGTTACTAAAACTTCAAATGGCGGTGTTATTACAGAAGTTACTCAACAACTAAAAGTCATGAAGGAGAAGGTGATAAAGTGGTCTCTACAATCACTAAACAATTGACATCAACTCGTACAGATGCCAATAATCAAGAGGAAGAGACTATTGTTAATACCACTTATACTGTTACAAGACCATCAATCACAGCAGATCATCATTCCACTTCTGGTATTTCTAGTGCAGGTAATACAGCTAGTATTAATTCTACATTTGAAGGATCTGGACAAATGTTGAACAATTCATTTGGTTCAAGTATTATGGTGTTGTTGGTGAGTTTGATTTTCTTTATTTGATTTCGAATAAAGTGGCGTACTTGTTGTTTTTATTGTTATTTTCATGTTGATTTCAGTATGAAAACGTTATTCTTTCCAAATATTCTTCAATTGATTTCGATTGTTGATACAATCTTTTTGTTTCATTTCAATTGTGATACCCTTTTTGTGTACTATATGTATTATTATTAGATCGTGATATTATTCCAAACATACAATAAATATAGTTACTGGTTACTTCATTCAATGATTAAAACGATTACTTCAGTTGTAAAAACCAATTTTTAATATAACCTCTCAAAATAGAATATTGTCTGAGTATTTAGCTGTAAAGGATTTACTACACTAAATACCTAGTAATTTAAGATGTATTCCAGTATCAGAACTATATACTAATAGAAAGACTCGTCGATTTTATCGGTAGATTGTCGGCGCTTGAGGTTACCCGGTCTTGGGTTAATGTTATGGGCACTTATGACTAATATGTAACTACATATATCTGACAGCTCCCCCTATTCGGTAATAATCCTTGAGTATTGGTGAATATAATCTAACTAAATAATTAGATATATTGGTGGTTGGTTAAAAAAAAAATCAAAAAATCAAAAAAATCAAAAATCCAAAAAATTATAAAAATTCAGGAAAAGTTAAACCTGTAGATGAGGTGGATCAAATATAGAACTCTCATGTAGATGATAGGAAACCGTGAAGGGAAAACCTATTGTTAAAGTTAGGAAAAATTCTGATTGAAAAATAAATAATCAATTTATTCAGAAAAACCTTGAAGATCTTTTCAGATCATGTTCAGTTCAGGAAACCAGTAACTGGGAGAAAACCTGACACCTTTATTAAATGATAATGCACATAATATAATTTGTAACACTTTGAATCTTTTAATAGTGGATGTTTAAGATATTAGTAATTTGAGTGATGATAAAAATCTATATCAAATCTAATTCTTTGTAAAGTTTTATGAGTAATTTGAGTGATGAATAAATTTTATATCAGATCTCATACAGAATTTTTAATAATTTGAGTGATGAATAAGTTCCATATCAAATGTAATTCCAGTCAAAGTTTTATGAGTAATTTGAGTGATTATTTAAAATCTAAATCAAACCTCATACGGTGTTTGGTCCAGTCAAAGTTTTATGAGTAATTTGAGTGATGATTTAACATCTATATCAAACCTCATACGGTGTTTGGTCCAGTTAAAGTTTTATGAGTAATTTGAGTGATGATTTAACATCTATATCAAACCTCATACGGAATTTTTAATAATTTGAGTGATGAATAAGTTCCATATCAAATGTAATTCCAGTCAAAGTTTTATGAGTAATTTGAGTGATTATTTAAAATCTAAATCAAACCTCATACGGTGTTTGGTCCAGTCAAAGTTTTATGAGTAATTTGAGTGATGATTTAACATCTATATCAAACCTCATACGGTGTTTGGTCCAGTTAAAGTTTTATGAGTAATTTGAGTGATGATTTAACATCTATATCAAACCTCATACGGAATTTTTAATAATTTGAGTGATGAATAAGTTCCATATCAAATGTAATTCCAGTCAAAGTTTTATGAGTAATTTGAGTGATTATTTAAAATCTAAATCAAACCTCATACGGTGTTTGGTCCAGTCAAAGTTTTATGAGTAATTTGAGTGATGATTTAACATCTATATCAAACCTCATACGGTGTTTGGTCCAGTCAAAGTTTTATGAGTAATTTGAGTGATGATTTAAAATCTAAATCAAGATATTTTCTAAATGTTTTGAAATAAAATCTATTTCTGTCTTGATTAACAATGTGTTCATTGTGGTGATGATTGATCAAACATTTTTCACAATGTTTACTAGTTCTTTTCGTACTAGAAACAGATTTTGGTGCTTTGTTGGTAATTGTTAAATCTGACTTTTCACCAGTTAATTCTGAAGCTATTTGATTCCTTTTAATTGTCATAATGGAATTAATTGTTAAGAATTTATTTTCTTCTTCATTTGGAATTAAATCTGATGTGGTGGTATTACCATTGAGTGTGTTGAAGTCATTATTAATAAGAACACTTTCAGTAGCTTTGGTATATGTATTCACACCAATTAAAGTAAAATCAGGAATTGTATAACTTTTTAAAACTGTTTGAATATTACTGAAACTTAAATATCCAAATTGTTTCACCGTTCTATTAACTAAGTTGTGAATCTGATTGTTCAAGTGATAGTAGAAGTGAACATCATGTTGTAGAATAGAAGTTGTGTGTAGATGGATCAACCTGGTAACAGTTGAATTATTAGGATCCAGTTTTTCATTGAGCAAATACTTTCTTAAGGCTTTATCTCTTTTATCTAGATATTCTGTAAAAGTCTCTTCATAACGTCTGTATAAATCACCTAAAGATAAATTAGCTAACATAATTTCTGATTTACCATAGACAGTATCAGATACCTTAAGATTTGATAATAATTGATTGGTAGTATTGAACCTTTCTAGATTTTGAGTGGAACTAATAAGTGAATTCCAATTGAATTTAACACGTAAAAAATCTAATAACATTGTATCCATCATACGATAGACTTCTTTTTTATGATAAGTGGAAACCAATGGAATGTTTAAAGGTAATGGTAAATTATTCCATTCTGTATTATTACCATCTAAATCATAATCAATTTGACCCGTAATGATTTCAATGAAACCAGGACCAAGAACACCATCATAATTCTCTTCCTTTTGACAAAATGAAAGTAGATCAATTGCTAATTTTGAAATTGACATTTTAGATTTATTACCATTTTTATGAACTTTTAAAGCACTTAATTCAGCATTATTGGAAAAATGTTCTTCAATATGGTTTTTGATTTGGTCTAAAATTCGGTAATAGAATGAATGTGGTAATCTTGTAATACCTTCATTAACAGGAATTTGTTCTGTTGTATCAACTGTAACACTAGGAACTGAAGTTGATAAATTATCCCGAGTTGAGTTATCATTTGCATTATTCATTGGATTAAATGGAAATTGATATTGATTGAAACCAGGTTGTGCATAATTAGATGCAAATGGGACATTAGGAATAAAACCTGTTGGACCGTTAGGAGGGGCCCCTGGTGGATAACCTGAATAATTGGGATAAAAGCCAGGTGGAGCAACTGGGAAAGGGTAATAACCAGGACCAAAAGATTGAAAGTAAGGATTACCTTGTGGTGAATTGTTGAAACCTTGATTATTGGAGTCACTGGTATTATTCGTCGAATTTGGAATAGTTGGGGCTCCTTCCGCAGTTGGACCAGCAGTAGAACCAGTAGAACCAGTATTTGAACCAGTAGTAGTTGCATTTTCATTATTTAAACCTTCATTTGAATCTGAAACTTGACTAACATCACCCGCAGTATTTAATGAGTTATTGTCGACGTTTCCATTTTGATTCATTGTTGGATCAGCTTGTTGATTTAATTGAGTTGATGCTGAAGATCTAGTTGAAGATCTGGTTTCTCTTTCTGAAGCAGGAATGCTTCTAACAGTTCTATTTGATGGTCGTGGCGGCATAATTGTAAACTCTTGGTTAGATATCGCTTTTAACCTGTCTGAGTATTTAGCTGTAAAGGATTTACTACACTAAATACCTAGTAATTTAAGATGTATTCCAGTATCAGAACTATATACTAATAGAAAGACTCGTCGATTTTATCGGTAGATTGTCGGCGCTTGAGGTTACCCGGTCTTGGGTTAATGTTATGGGCACTTATGACTAATATGTAACTACCTATATCTGACAAATATCGATCTTAATCCTCATCGCAGAAAAAAACATCCAGAAAAAAGTTAATCACCAGTTTTAAATAACAATAAACATTGAAGGAATGGTCAAGTTCACCTGCACAACATGTCAGACGTCACTGGAAGACCATGATATGCTGAAACATTTGTCTGCTACGAGACACAAATCGATCATCCATGAACCAACAAACGAGACTCTCGAATGTGAACAGTGTCAAGACGTTAATATCCATCAGTTGAGCATCATTAGGTATGGGGGACAAGATATGTCAATGCTATGTCAGTCATGTCTGAATAAAGAGCAGGATAAACCATCAACACAATACTCATTGAGTAATGGTTCCATATTGAAGAACGTTGCGAATTATTTCAAAGTTAGAGATTTAATTTGTTCAGTTTGTGAATCTGATTCGAATTTGAACGTTAATAAATCCAATCCAAGTCATGTCGTTTGTTCTAAATGTTTGAAAGAGAGCGGTAGTGATGGTACTGAGTTTGTTAATGAGAGGGAAAATGATTTTTTATATGTGTTATTAGGTATTAAAGAACATGTTAAGATTGCAAAACCAATAATCAGATCAAGAAAATTAGGTCGTGGTAAGAAATCACGTTTTGGAGGGAAAGGGAAACCTAAGAATGGAAAGCCAAAGCAGGAGAGATCAGATGTAGGTGAACGACCAACAACTTTAAGGAATTTTAAAGCGATTGATAAAAAGGAGGTCAGTAAATTAAAACCAAAAGATGAAAAGCTAAAAGTTGTTGAATTGAAAACTACACAAAATGGGAAAGTTAACGATAGAAATAAACATACTGCCACTGCTGCTAATAATAACACTAATATTAATAAGAATAACCTGATAAAACCAACTAGAATGCCATTACCTTCCCAATATGAGTCATTTGCCAAATCACAATCTCAAATTCCTCAAATTCCCAGATCAAATGATAGATCAATTACCAAATCAAATGATAAGAGACCAGCCACTGTCCAAAGTTCAAAGAACGATAAGTCCAAAGTTAAAGCTGAATCAACTAGTAATAAATCAAATGGTGTTCAAAAAGATATTAAGCCTAAAGAATCCAAACCAAAAGAACCTAAAACTAAAGATTCAGTTGCGCAGGTGATCAAAAAAGTCAAGGATTTAAAACTCTCAAAGGATTCAGGTAAAGACTCCAAACCAACAAAAGATTCCTGCACAAAGGTTTCAAAGCCAACAAAAGATTCAAAACCAACAAAGAATTCAAAGCGTAAAGTTAACAACAAGGATACATCAATTACAAACCCAAGCAATATCAATTCAAAAAGTAATAAAAAGGGTGATAATGTGAAAAATCCTAACGACAATAACCCCAAAAATAATACAAGAGGTAACACCAAAGATATTAAAGGTAATAACAAAAATATCACAGGTAATAATAACACCCAAGTCAATAAAAGTACCAAGACTGATTCAAAAGTTACAACCACTTCCAAACCAATAAAGGATTTTTTAACCTCAGTTCCAATTGAAGAAGATCAAGATCGTGAAGAATTTGAACATATTCCAAAATATCTATCAAACACGCCTAAATTATCATATGACTCAATTGAGGATTATTTCAAAGAAATGTGTTATCATTTATATCTTGAAGAGAAATTAGAAACTAAACCAATAACAAATTTCACAATTGAATATTCTGAATCTGATTTAAAATTTTTAAAAATTATTATTCCATACACGCAAGAAATTGAAAACTTTATACCTGAAAAATTCAAAAAATTAGGTAAATTACCATTTGGTTTAAATCAAGGTGTTTTTATATCTAGATCAAATGATAAAGATAATATTTGGGAATGTTTTATTGAAGATTTGAATTTAATTACAAGGAATGGTAAAAAAATTGAATTATTATTGAAAATTTGTAAGTGGAATGATATCAAGACTTTTCCAATAGGTTCACAACAATTGTCTTTTTTGCCTGCTTCTGCCACAATAAGTAGAATTTTATTTGCAATGAATAGAATTCAAAATCCAAACTTTATCAAAATGTTATTAGGTAAAGAATCAATTAGACAAATTAACTTTAAGAATTATTTAACTTTCACTCAAAATACATTTAATGAATCACAAAAAAATGCAATTCAACACGTTTTAAACAATTCAATCACTGTGTTACAAGGTCCTCCAGGTACAGGGAAAACATCAACAATTTATGAAATCATATTACAATTGATTAGAAATTTAAGAACCTTCCCAATCTTGGTTGTTGCAGCATCAAATATTGCAATTGATAACATTGCTGAAAAATTGAAAACTAATAAAGATTTAAACATTTTAAGAATCGTTTCAAATGAAAAGCAAAGAGAATATAATGAAAAACATCATTTGAGTGATATTTGTTTACATCATAAAGTTTTCAAAATGTTACCTGAAAAATTCCAAAGAGTGCAATTAGATTTAAGATTTAATAAGCCAATAAGTAAAAATTCATATAAAAATCTGTTATCAACTCAAAATAGAATCAATGATAAATTAATCTCACAAGCTCAAGTCATATTAACAACTACGGTGGTTGCTGGTGGGTTTCAGTTGAAATGTATCCCAAAATTACCAGCTGTTATTATGGATGAAAGTACTCAATCTTCAGAAGCATCAACTTTAATTCCATTGAGTATGCCTGGTGTTGATAAATTTATCTTTGTTGGTGATGATAAACAATTAAGTTCATTCTCAGATATCCCATATTTAGAACAATCATTATTCGAAAGAGTGTTGAAGAATGGAACTTATACGAAACCACACATGTTAAACGTTCAATATAGAATGAATCCTAAAATTAGTTCATTCCCAATAAAGAATTTTTATAATGATACTTTAACTAATGGTGTAACCGAACAACAAAGATCAATAGAAGGGATTAAACCAATAAGTTTCATCAATCATAATGGTATGTTCAAAGAGGACAAGGTTTCGAATTATAGAAGAGGTAATAGCAGTGGTGGATTCACATATACTAATAAAGGTGAAACCGATTTGATAATAAGAGTTTTAAAGCATTTCATATTAGAAAAGGGGATCAAGAATGAAAACATTAGTGTGATTACACCATATTCTGCACAAAGAGATCTAATAGCCTCAATGATTCAAAAAGATAGAATTATTAATCCATCAAATAAATCAATCGAAGAAGAAATTGATGAGGATTCATTGACTTCTAAAAAACCAACTACAATTAAAACCATTGTTGATATAATGATCAGTTCAATTGATGCATTTCAAGGTCGTGAAAAGGATATAATCATCTTTTCATGTGTCAGATCTAATGAAGAACATAAAATTGGGTTTGTTAAAGATAGAAGAAGATTAAACGTCGCGTTGACAAGGGCAAGATGTGGATTGGTGTTGATTGGAGATAAAGAAACGATGTCGAAAGGTGATGAATTATGGATGAATCTCGTTGATCATTTGGAGAAAGAGAAAGTGATTGTTGGAGAGGAAGATTTCTTTAAATGGTATAGAGATATAGAAATGTAGAGTGTGTTTATATAATTAATTGTAGCTCCTTGGAATCGAACCCATGCCACTTTGTTATTCTTAGTTGGACTACATAATCCTGTCAATTCATGAATTTGTATGGGGGTCCGCCCTAAATGTGGATATTTGAGCGTATTCCACGGTGAAAATGAAGGTAAAAATGAGTGAGTATGTAAACCCAGTGCCATAGAGTCTAAATATCACATAATATTATACCCTTTAAATAATAAAAAAGTGAGATACGGCACAGTAAAGGGTGGATTCGTCACACCTTGTGATGTTTTAACTTCCCACGTAATTAAAAAATCTCCCCACTATAAAAAAAATGTGGGATGAAAATAAAATAAAAAAACATCAATTTGAAAATTCAACCACAAACAATTTATAGTTCACACAGTCAATTCAATTGAAATCCACCGAGAATGCTGGTCAAGTCATCCGTCCGTCCTCTCGCTCGCTCCGTTGCACAATCAGCAACCAAATCATTCATCAATTCCAGAAGGGGTTTAGCCATTGAAACTGATCCAACCGATGATGTTATTGTTGAAGTTGAATTACCATCAAATTCATTCGAAGGTTATGAATTAGAAGTTCCATCATTGACTTTCCAAACCACTAAGAACACATTATTGTCGATGTACAAAGAAATGATTATCATCAGAAGAATGGAAATGGCATCTGATGCTTTATATAAAGCTAAAAAAATTAGAGGTTTTTGTCATTTATCAGTTGGTCAAGAAGCTGTTGCCGTTGGTATTGAAAACGCAATCACTCCAAATGATACTATCATCACTTCTTATAGATGTCATGGTTTTACTTATTTAAGAGGTGCCCCAGTTAAGGATGTTTTAGCTGAATTAATGGGTCGTCGTACTGGTGTTTCTTATGGTAAAGGTGGTTCAATGCACATGTATGCTAAAGGTTTCTATGGTGGTAATGGTATTGTTGGTGCTCAAGTTCCATTAGGTGCCGGTCTAGCTTTTGCTCATAAATATAGAAACGAAGATTTAGCTACTTTTACATTATATGGTGATGGTGCCTCAAATCAAGGTCAAGTTTTTGAATCTTTCAACATGGCTAAATTATGGAATTTACCATGTATTTTCGCTTGTGAAAACAACAAATATGGTATGGGTACCTCTGCTGCTAGATCTTCTGCCTTGACTGATTATTATAAAAGAGGACAATATATCCCAGGTTTAAAAGTCAATGGGATGGATGTTTTAGCTTGTTATCAAGCTTCTAAATTTGCTAAAGAATGGGCTGTTTCAGGTAATGGACCATTGGTTCTAGAATATGAAACTTATAGATATGGTGGTCATTCTATGTCTGATCCAGGTACTACATATAGAACAAGAGAGGAAATTCAACATATGAGATCTAAAAATGATCCAATTGCCGGTTTAAAAGCAAGATTATTAGAACTTGGTTTTGCAACTGAAGAAGAAATCAAAGCTTATGATAAATCCGCAAGAGCCTATGTTGATGAACAAGTTGAACTAGCAGATGCTGCTCCTGCTCCAGAAGCTAAAATGTCTATTTTATTCGAAGACGTTTATGTTCCAGGTTCTGAAGTCCCAACTTTAAGAGGTAGAATCTCTGATGATACTTGGGATTTCACCAAAAATGACTTCTTACACAAGGTTTATTAGATTTTATATATTAAAAGCAGCTTTGTTTAGTTATCAATAAAGAATTAACGACTTATAAAATTGTACAAGATTATTTATAAAGTATTGTGATTTATGTTTTTATACAAGATTATTTAGCGAGAGCTTGTTGCTTTTCAAATTCAGCTTGTTTTTCCAATTGTCTTTTCATCATTTCTTCTTGACTTGGAACGTTACCCTCGACTAAATCTTTCAATTTAAATGTTTCTTTTGGCATTTCTTGTTGTTTCTTCATTTTTTCTTTCTCTTCAGCTATTAACTTTTGGAAGTTTTCAAAATTTTTAACACCTTCATCATGAATTGCATCTAATGGAAATTTGGATTTGATTGAAGGTAATCCCAGTAACCCTGTGAGAAAACTAGCACTACCCTTCTTAGAATGTTTCTTGTCAAATTCTTCACGTAATTTAGAAACTCTTTCATTGAATTCTTCAGGAATTTGTGTCTTATCTTTATATGAAGCTAAAATTGGTCTGATATCATTAACCTGTTGAGTTGCTAGATATTCAAAAAATGGAATCAATTTAATTAGTTCATCATCTGCTTCACCATTCCATTTCTTTAATAAGATTGAGTTTTCAGGTTGCAATTTAATTGAATCTTGTTCAACGTCCAACATTATTGTTTTAGATAAATCTCTATTTAGTTTAGAGATATCTTTGATATGTGAACCGTCTTTATATAAACAATGTTCTTTAAATAATTGATAACTGATATATGCTCTCAATGGATCCAATTTTTCCAAGATCTTTTCACTATACATCATATAATTTGAACTAAACACCACAATTTCATAATATTGAGATAAATAACCTAAAAAGTATTCAACACCTGGTCTTTTAGCAGTTTTCCAACCTGTCTTTTGGGACCATTCACTATGGATTAATAAATCATCTAATGTTAGCACTAGGGTTAATGGACGTTTGTATGGTTCCGGTGGTGAATCTGGTAATAAATCCGGAAATGGTGGTTCTTGGAAATAAGTAAAGATTGAATTAAATCTAGCATTGAATCTCTTGTACAATAAATCAAGGGTATAACCATTTGGAATTCCATCTTTGATTTTCTCGTCTTCATCAGAATCCCAATCTCTAGCTAAATAAGCAGCACCACCTAACCCAGCAGCGAAGAAACCAATATAGAATAAATTAGCATATCTTTCTCTTTTAACATCAGTTGAAGTCATTGGACGTGATCTTTTTTCTCTTGGTTTATCATCTTTGGATTGTTCCTCTTCTTTCTTGACTTCTTCAACGTCAATACCAGCTTTTGCTAATAAATCATCAGTCAAGATTGATTTTGATTCTTTTTTATTCAATGAGTACTTTGATGTGGAGATAAATCTGTTAGAAATGGAGCCAACATGTTGTACATTCACAGTGTTTTTGGCAGCGGCATTTCCACAGGTTCTATGTAGTGCAGAACCGGCAAGTCGTAATGCAAAACTCATCTTGAGGCCTGTAAAAAGCAACAAATTATTATAATGGGGTCTTTAGTGGATGAATTTCAACACAAATTTCCATTTTCTTCACTGGAAAAAAATCGATCAAAAAAAAAATGTCGACGGGCGTGGAAATCCGAGGGCACATTTCGGAACTTACTCTTTTGAGAATTAGTTTGTAAATAGATAATTAATTTTGTTGTCTTGAATTTATTGCAATTTAAACCGTTTTTAAGCTGGATTTCAAGGTGTTGTTGCTAGTCATCTCTAAGTTATATTGTTATAAATCACTATACACCACATCGTAACCATATACCTCCAATTCAAACGGACTTTTTACCACCATTATAGCAAATATATTGAGAGACACATATGACATCCATAGAAGAATCATTCAGGGTTCTTTATCAAGATGCTGCGTTGAAGTACAATCAGAGTGTACTGGAAGAAATTAAAAACAACAATCAAGCTGCTCTCAGTAGTTACCAGTCCATAATTGAACTCATTAACTCAAATTTATCAACTTTGAAATCACAATTTAATCATTTTAACTCAATTTCCAATGTTAATAAAATTTCATTAAGTAAAATATTGGAATTGAAATCTAAAGCAGTTGCCAGGAGCTTAGAATTATCACAAAGGATTGAACAGAATCAAGCTTATGTCATAAATGATACAAAAAGAGTCAATGCGTCAAGTTATTCTGGTTTTGCTTCAGCTTTCACTAACATTAAACCCATTATTCATCAAAAAGAACAATTTAAACCTCCAACTTTACCTAATCATATCCAGATTGCAAACCCTCCTAAAAGAGCACACAAAAGAACCCCTTCGGAGACAGAATTCACTAGAAAATCACTAGATTTACCAATCAGACCTGGAATTTCATCAGAGACAAGATCAAAATCAAACAGAGCAGAACGTCCCAAATCAATTGACATGAACATTAATAAAGCTGCGTTATTGGCATGGGAACCTCAAAATTCAACCAGAAAGGTCACTCCTCCTGCAAGATCACAATCTCAATCACCACCAATGAATAGTCAAAAAGTGGTTGGCTCAAGCTATTTAAAACAAAAGAAAAAATATGAATATGTTAAACCTAAGGTTAATACTCAAATTACATTAACCCCTGTGAATAAGAACTCTAATAAATCACCAATGCAAAGACAGTCTAAACCGTTATTAGTTCATAATAATGGTAATTCATCACCAAAAACCACCTCAACCCCAAACAAGAAGAAATATAATGATCCTAAAATTTGTAAAATGATGGAAGATTTACAAGGTGTTGATGAACAAGCTGTTGAACAGATTCTTGATGAAATAATGATAACTGGAAGTAATTTACACTGGGATGATTTGGCAGGATTAGTGCAAGCTAAAAAATCATTAAAAGAAACAGTCGTTTATCCATTTTTAAGACCTGATTTATTCAAAGGATTGAGAGAACCAATCACAGGGATGCTTCTATTTGGACCACCAGGGACAGGTAAGACTATGATTGCTAAAACAGTGGCAAATGAATCAAATTCAACGTTTTTCAGCATCAGTGCGTCGTCTTTATTATCTAAATATTTAGGAGAAAGTGAGAAATTGATAAGAGCATTATTTTACGTTTCTAAGAAATTATCACCATCAATTATATTCTTTGATGAAATCGATTCTTTATTAACTTCAAGAACTGATGGGGAACAAGAAAGTTCAAGACGAGTTAAAACTGAATTTTTGATCCAATGGTCTTCATTGTCTTCTGCAACATCAAAGGAAAATGATCTACCAAGAGTTTTAGTACTAGCTGCAACTAACTTACCATGGGCAATTGATGAGGCAGCAAGAAGAAGGTTCACAAGAAGGTTATACATTCCACTCCCTGAATTTGACACTCGTCTATCACAGTTGATCAAATTAATGAATAATTCAAACCATTCATTATCAGAAACAGACTTCATAATGATTGCAAACATAACTGATGGCTATTCCAATAGTGATTTAACGTCATTAGCGAAAGAGGCAGCAATGGAACCAATTAGAGATTTAGGTGAACAATTAATCAGTGTTGATCATCACAAAGATATAAGGAGTGTTAATGTTAATGATTTTATCAAAGCAATGAATGTTATCAAGAAAAGTGTTGGAAAGGAGACGTTAAAAAGGTTTGAAGATTGGGCTAGGAAGTTTGGTAGTACTGGGGCGTAAATATATTATAGATACAGTTTTTTTATTATGATACCAATTGTTATAAACATATTTATATAGAAGGACACGCTAAACATTAAAAGCAGGTGACTTTATCATTAGATAGACATTCTAAATTAAATTAATTATTAAATCAATAAATCTGTTCAGAATGAAGAAAAAAATTGAGAATAGAATCTATACGAATAATTATATGAATATTAATAATTATCGTAGTTTGTGAAGTTTATTCTAAATTATTTTCTGTAAAGTCACATATTCTTTAAGACGATTTCGACCTACATATGTCGCGCGTTATTTACATCGGCGTCTTATTTACATCGCCGTAATTAAGACGTCTTATTTACAAACACTGTAATTAAGACGTCTTATTTACAGTGGAAATTAAAAGTATTAATTATCTATCTGCCAACGACTTAATTGTCAAACATTTGACATTAATGTGTAGCTAATACTTTAGGCTATATGCCATCTTGGTTTGGTCAAATTTGAGTGTTCTGGGGAGTATATTTTAATAATAATAGACTTCAGGAAGGTTTTCGGTTCTCAATATTTGAATGAATTCTTTTGTTGATTTTAAAGAAAAGTAGTATTTTCAGTTAATACCAACAAAATTTCATCATTGGTGGATAATTTGCTAAAATTGAAGAGATAGAAACTGATTTACAGATTCAGAGAGACCATTTGAGTTTGAAATTATGTTTTCAAGTTAAAAACCCCTTTTTTACACCTTTTACGAACGTTTATCATAAATCAAGATTTAAATAATCAGTAACACAAAAAACTGTTAAGTTTGATATTTTCCCCAAAATAGATTTGATGACTTTCGAAGAAAATAGAAATGGTAACTGACATTCATAGGTCTCTCTGTGTAGATTTCAGTTCAATTTCGACTGCTTTTAGAATAATTAATTGATACTTTCATTTCCACTGTAAATAAGACGTCTTAATTACGGCGATGTAAATAAGACGACAATTTTATTTACAGCGATGTAAAAAAAAAAACTCGGTAAATAAGACGCTTCATACATATATCAGTTACTATACCTAAAACAGGAGTTTATTTAATCCCTAATATACCTTCCAATTTTTGAAATTCATTTTTTAGATCATAATCACCATTTAGTTGAGCTGAGCCGAAATCAATGATATTTAATTCTTGATTTTCATCAATTATATAATTTTGAACTTTTTGACAATCATTATATCGAATTCCAATACTTTTAAGCTTCAATAAAATTTTCTTTATTTCAATGAATCTTTTTCGTAAAATATCTTTTAAATTTTGGATTTCATTTGAATCATCACATTTTCTTAATTTTGAACACATTGTAGTCAATTGATCTGCTCTGCTATCATCAATGTATTCAGAAAGAATAAATTTGCCATGTATTTTTGGATATGTGCTGAAAACTCCAGTCTTGTTATAATAACAATATGAACCAAATGCTAATATTTTAGAGTTTTTGATTCTATCATTTGGATTGATTTGATTATATTGATCAATTCGTGATAAGCACTCTTTCTCAATCTCATATTTTTCTAATATTTGACTAAAATAATCTTCATATTGTTCTTCATATTCATCATCAGTTAGTTTATTCTTAAATTCAGTCAACATGAATCTGTGTAAGAAATCATCAATTCCATAATCATCATACATTTTGAGAACGAAATAGTCTCTTTTTAACTTATTTGACATTATGAGTTCATCAAATTCAGGAAATTCCTTCAATAGTTGTATTTTTGAAACTTTGAATGTCCTTGTTATACAATTTTGTGACGTTTCTTCTCCTAAAAAATCACTTAGATTTTCAATTTCATCTGACACTGTTCCTCTTAAATTAAACATCGAAGGGGCTGAATAAGAATTCTTTGTTTGTTGATATTTAGATCTATCTAATTTTGAGTGATTAGAGGATGCTAGTGTGGATGATGAGCTTTCAGAATGGTCAGAATTATTTGATTCGAAGATTGTGGGTAAAGATACAGGTGGTAACGTACATCTTCTGAAAATTTCCTTTAATTTGTATTTATATTCCATCAACTGAACCTCTGTTAAAGGATTATCATTCTTTAGAATTGTAGCATATAAGAGCTGAATAGGGTAGATAATCTGACTATCTAAATTTTGTAGCCTTATAGGTATTATTTTCATGTTATTCAAATGTTTGATAATTTCATCTTTCTTTAACCATGAGTTGAACTCAAATGCTGGATCGTTTTGTGTTCTATTCAAATAATGAAAAAGGATTTGAATCACGATCTTTTTCTTTAATGGGATTAATGCTATTTCTTTACTAATATCACTATTGAAGTTTTTAACAATTTTTACATCATTGACTAAAATATCTTGGTATTGTTGATGTTGATTCAAGTAATCTTCTATATCACTTGTTTCAAGTTTATCAGTCGTTATTAAATTCTGTAAAACAACTTGAAAATTATGAGTACTAACTAAGTTTAAACATTCATTGAAACTAAAATAAATGTCACGTTGATAATGGGAGGTGTCAATTTTTATGAGATGTGTTAAAATACCATCTGTTAACACACCACTCTGAAGAGTGTTATAGTAGTTATATATCACAACCTGTCCATATAGATTTTCAAATGTTTTTAAAGTACTTAATTCCTTGAAGCTATCTTCAAAAACTTTGGACATTTCCTGTGCATGAATAAATGTCTTGACCTCAAAATGACCTAATGCATAACTCTGATTCTTACTAAACACAATATCCTGAATTCTTGATTTTGGAACTTTTGGAGGATGTTTTTGAGGACTTGAGAACACATATGCAGCCCCTTTAGTAATTATGAAATTCTTAAGGAATAATGCAGAGTTAACTTCTTTTAATAGTGAAATAATTGTGCTTTCAAAGATCAGTTCCACGTACGCTAGTCCACTATCAATTTCTTCTTTAATATTCAAGATACTCTGGATACTTTGAAATGATCTCCAAATAATTCTAACAGCCGCACTCCATTGGTTGTTCGAATCTTCCAACTCTTGTTCATTCTTCTCAATTAAATCATTATCAATGGCCCTGATCTGAACATAATGATCATTTAATAGATCGTCAAAATATATCAAGCTGAAAAATTTGAATCCTATAAAATTTTTAGTTGGTTTCAAACTTATAGTTGAACTGACATTAAATGTATTATCATGATTGTAATAACTTTGTGGGTGAAAATTTTGAAATACATTGAAATTACAATTCAAAAAGACTCTGTGGCTTTTGAGTGCAAATTCAAGTATTTCCTCCATTGAAGGTTTCCACTCATCTGTCTGTGGATCATAATCTTTTTCCCTAGGAGTTGTGAATTTCGTAAATATATTTGCCAAAGAGGTATCTTCTATCTCCTCTGCAAAATGCAAAATCAATAATTAGGTAATACACCTTCTTGTGAATCTATTATTTTATGAAATAGATCTTTGAGTCTGTTATGAGGCATAATGAATGTTACTGGTAAGTCTAAAGTTGAAACAGATTGTAAATTTTATATTTTGTGGTAAATTCTATATATGTATTGCTTTTTGTTTTTGTGACATTTTAACCCCTCTGTTAAACTCGATATTTTACATAATGTGATCTAGATTCTAGATCCTACACCTATTATGAAAATTATAAAAATTTAGATAAGTGAAGAGTTGAGAGCCTACTATCTAGTGTAAACTGTACAGCGCAGTGCATACCCCAGGCGCCTTTATTGTATAGCTTAATTTCTTCGTTATAAATCAAGAGTAGACAACACTCTTTAATTTACTCTGTTTGCTTCAAATTTCATAATCCTGATTGAAAATTGTGCATCTAAGTAATAATTACACGGTACATTTACTACTTAATTTTGGGATATATTTATTATTCAGTCTAGACAGAAGTAAAATGTTGATAGTAATTGTTGATTATTGATACTATTTATGATTAGTCATAATTTTAAGAGTAATTAAAATGGAACACTTTATAAAAACAGTTTAGTTAGCTGTATACTTCTTCTATAGTTTATCACAATAAGTCACAATCAGCAATCTAATTATTCTCAAATAGCAATCAACAAACCAATTGTTATTCTCTCAAGTTTATTGAGAATATTTAACGAGAATATATTACCTAGTTACGGAAACCTTAACCTGATGTGAACTTATGATAAAAAAGCACCAATTCCTCTTATTGACATACAATCTTTATATAGAAGGACAATCAGAGATAATTTTAATACATCTTTAATAACTACCAATAAAATGTTAGAATCCATAACTATATCATAATTGTATTTGTTAGCCTGGTCCATACACTCAATTAGGATATTCAAAATTATCACCTGTATTTATCTTAATTCAAAACAGGGTAGCGCCTCACTTGGTTTGGGCTACTATTGTTATTACTGAATTAATTAGTGTTTTTTATTTACAGTTTCATTAAATTTGATTGAAATTCTACAATTTTATCATTAAATTTACCGTTGATTCCAGTTCTCAGTCATTATTAGGTTGTTATTGTTTTGATTTTATTTTTTTCCGGAAGAAAAAAGGATGGAAAGATATTAATGATAGTTAATCAGAAAATAATGATCACAATTATGAACAAAAGATGTTATGGAAGCTTAAAGAATGGTATAATAATTATTATTATGGATACTGAAGGTGTCTGATTATATGGCAGAAAGTGACGAGACTGTATTAGTTACATTGGTTGATAATTTGAATCAACAAATCATTGTGTTATGATTTTACTAGTTCTATTGACCTGATCAGATGATCAAAGAATCACAGTATTACAGAAGACTATGATGCTGTTGGAACTTAGCAGTTAGTTGATATTGATCAGATTGTTATTAGTGAAAGAAGCTAAGAAATTATACTATTAGTTGTCAAACTAATGTTGTTATCTATTTACGCTTAATGATATTATTAAATAGTCAAGCTATTGAATTGCTATGAGTTAACAGTCAAGAAGGTCGAATTCACAACTGAAAAGATAAAAACTAAAGGTTGGTTAGTTCTTCCTTTCATGAGAATGATAAAAACTAAAGGTTGGGTTAGTTTTTCCTTTCATGAATATGATAAAAACTACAGGTTAGTTAGTTGTTCCTTTCTTCAATGATAAAAACTACAGGTTTGTTAGTTGTTCCTTTCTTAATGATAAAAACTACAGGTTTGTTAGTTAGCCTTTCTTCAAAGATAAAAACTAAAGGTTGGTAATTAGTTGTTCCCTTCTTCAATGATAAAAACTAAAGGTTAGTTAGTTAGCCTTTCTCAGTGATAAAAACTACAGGTTAGTTAGTTGTTCCTTCTCTTAATGATAAAACTACAGGTTTGTTAGTTAGCCTTTCTTAAAGATAAAAACTACAGGTTGTTTAGTTATCCTTTCTTTAATGATTAAAACTACAGGTTATTCAGTTGGTCCTTTCTCCAAAGATAAAGACTACAGGTTTGTTAGTTAGCCTTTCCTCAAAGACAAAAACTAAAGGTTAGTTAGTTAACCTTTCTTCAAAGATAAAAACTAAAGGTTTGTTAGCCTTTCTTGAAAGATATAAATCTTTAGTTAGTTAGATAATTCTGCTATTAAAGGATAATGAGTTATTCCTTTCAGTTTCGTTCAACTTATGTGATTGATGGTTAATTAAGTTAAGAACTATTAAAGGATCACAAAACTTATGTTGTCTTTTGAACTATAAAACTCTTGTGTGGTTTCAAGTTATCCAATTAGAAATCTTTTATTGGTTTGGAGTTATCCATATTGGTTATAAGTTATCCATCAAACATCTGATTAAAACTTTTGGGTTAGAAGAGTTCCTTTCGTGATTTATAATATCAGATAAAAACTTCAATGGCAATGAGTTAAAAAATTTTGGGTTGAAAGAGTTCCTTTCTGGATTTATAATATTGAACAAGATATTACTGTTCAGTCTTTTATTTCAATAATAACTGATTACAGAATTGTTTATGGAATTTATTTTTCATGATATCAGGTTTTATTCCTTAATAAAGGTTTCCTGATTACAGGTTTTATTCCTTATTAAAGGTTTCCTGTTAGCAAGTTTAATCCGAAGGTGTCTTGTTTGATTTGAATTACAGGTTGTTACTAGTTTTAATAGTTTTCCTGATCCAAATTATTAGGTAATTTTAAATTCTCCTAAGTTTGGGTTTTATTAAATTTTCTCCCATACTAATCTATTCTGATTTACATTATCATGATTAATGGTGAGAAGTTATCAGTGGATTTATTAAGAAAAGTCCTCAAGAGTATTTGAAGTTGAAAGAAGTCTTAATGGCTACTGGATTTATTCAAGATTAAAATTAATTTTTTTGATTAATTTTTGTTATGATTCATTTCATAATTATTAGGTTCTTCCTTTTTAAAGGTTTCCTAATGTTTGTCTTGATAATATAGGTTTATTTTATTTTATTTTTTTCCTATATATGATCTTATAAATTGATCTTATAATTATGTTTATAGCATAATTACTAGTAACATGAATCAGTTATTTTTCTGATTTATAGGATAGATACGTCATACAAGAATATTTAATAATATTCATCTGATGTTCTCTTCACTAATTAGCTAGTACATTGGCTAATTGATCACTTTAAGGGACAGTTAAAATCAATATAAATTATCACTTAATTATTGAAAACAATCAATAATTATCAGTTTTGAAAACTTAAATTTTAGTCTTAGAGCTGCTTCTAGTAGTTACACGGCCAGCTTATAACTTGTAATTCTTTCATGCATTGTTTACAATTTTATTCAAAGAGAGTGGTGATTTTCTTTTTAACAAGTAATTACTTAAAGTTGTTTGTGTCAAAATATGTATTCTGAAAGGGATCCCTTCTATAAACCTTTTCAGACTTATTCATCAGGAGTTCGTTCTATATATATACTATAAATTACAATCAATGACGGCTCTTTGATTGCTGTAGTTCTTGCATCTAACTGACCAATTGTATCAACTGCTTCTTTTTCCTAATGCAACTTCTTATGTAAGCTCGTTTTTCTGACCAATGATTGATGATTCCATTTCTTTAATTGACGCAAGATCATATGGTTGACCACACCAGAGTCCAGAGTCTCTATATTGATTGTAATGTAAGTATTTATTGTATAATGACTGTACTTTTTATATGTGTATTGTAATAGTTTGAGTATGTTGAATACTTTTCAGTTCCAACTTCCTGTAATAATTTGTAATATGTTGAATATTTTGTTGTAATCCTAAAGTGTTATGTTGGCTTGTGACAAAGAGTTCTAAGTGTCCTCCTGGTTTTGCCAGGTAATACCAGGGCTCCATAATCAACCATTACCTATTGATTTTTTTTTTTTCAATATACGTGTTTTATATATTTTTGGTGAACTATACAAACTTGCTATGTTAGATTTCGCTTTTGAAATCTATAGTTTTTTTTTTTTTTTTTTATCTTAGATAATTATATTGTTCATTAAATTTGTCTATACAATCTTAAACTCCATCTCTTTCTGGCTTTTTATCTGATACACCGTCTTTACTGATGTTTCCTTATGGCATTTTTTCTTAAAGCTGATATTATTGATTACATAATCCGTCCTAGCTACGGCTCTCGGCGCCGAAAATCAAAATAGGCAACTTGGCCGAGTGGTTAAGGCGAAAGATTAGAAATCTTTTGGGTTTACCCGCGCAGGTTCGAGTCCTGCAGTTGTCGTTAATATTTTTTTTCAATCTTCAATCTCTCTTGTAAATTTTTTTGGGATAGGAATAGCTATCAATTTGTTCAATATCTTTTCGTTTTTCTTGTTTCAGTATTTCCATTTGATTGATGCATAGATTATATACTATAAACTTCCTATATCTGACCATTTACACTTCCATATTTAAAAATTGTACTAAATTAACTTCAGCGATGAGCTCGTGCTGCCCGAACCATTTTCAATGCAAATTTTTAAATCTTTTTTTTTTCTAAATATTTTTTTAAAGCGATGAGGTCTATAGAATTACTTATATTTTAATACATTAAGAGATGGAATTAGCTATTGCCCCACAAGATCAAGACGTCTTATTAAGACAAAAGAACGTCCTTGATGAAGAAGTCTTAAACAAGTATAAATTAGCTGGTCAAATCTCACAAACTACTCTGACTTATCTAATCAAATTGATTAATGATGGATATCATTTAAATAAAACCCCAAAATTATCAATCATTGAATTATCATTACTTGGTGATTCATTCTTACAAACATGTTGTGAAGATCTATTGAAAGACTCAGAGGAAAATTTTGAGAAAGGGATTGCTAATCCTGTTAGTTTTGATATTAATTCTATTAACTCTGGTTTTTCACCTGAATTAGATGATGATTCAACTAGAAATTTCGAATATTTTCAAGAAGGTGATATTGTCACCATTACTTTAGGTTCCCATGTTGATGGTTATACTTCAAATGTCTCCCATACTTTAGTCATTTATCCAGCCGGTGAATTACAAAATGGTGAATTAGTTCCAACTGGTCCATTACTAGGTGGTAAAGCTGATGCTATTGTTGCAGCATATATTGCTAATGAAGCAATTGTGAATTTATTGGCCACTTCATTAACACCTGAAAAATTACCAGCATTATTAAAGAAATATAATTCAAATTCAAATATGATTACAGGTTCATTAATTAGAAGAATTGTAAATGATATTGCAGAAAGTTTCCAATGTAAAGTTGTTCCAGGATCAAGAGTTAGAAGAATCAGAAGATTCTTAGCAGGGCAAGCAGAAGGTGTTGTTGCAGAAAAGGAATATAAAGGTGTTGTGTGGACTGAAGCAGATCAAGAATTTGATTTATTAGAAAAAGCATCAACTTCAAAAGAATTAATTAAAGTCGATAAGAGTGTTAAAAATACAGGTGTCAATCAAGTTAGTGCAATCCCAACAGATGAATTCGTTATTGTTCCTGGTGAAGTTTATTTAATTGATATTAAAATGTCATCAATTTCAGAATTTAAAGAACTAGGTTTGATCACTTTAGAAACATTAGATGAAATTTCAGGTAAAGATAGTAATCCAGATACTATCCTTGCAAGACCAAGTATATTTATTCGTGATTTTGCGATCGAATATAAACCAAAATTAAGATCAGGTCGTGAAGTTTTAGAAAAAGTTGAAAGAGAAAGATCGGTTTACCCATTCAAATTGAATCATTTAACTTCCAATTTCCCAATCGATTTAACTAAATTTCACCAATTAGGTCATGATTCATTGATCGAAGAAATCGAAATCATGAAAAAGGAACTAATTAGAACAAGATTAGGATTAAAAGAAATGATTAATAATAGATTAGCTGTCAATAAAAATGTCTCTATTGTTAAATTCTTGCCATTTGAATTGATTTTAAACACAGCTAATCCAACAGGTGCTCATGGTTATGATGCAGAAAACCCAACATTACCAGGATTAGAATTACCATTACCAAGATTAGGAGTTTCATCATTAAAATTAAAACAATTATTGAAAAGAAATAAAGCTATTGCGGTTCCTTCTGCAAGGGAACAAAGTACAGTTTGTTTAATACAAACAGGAATCACAGAAAGACCTGAACTATTAAGATTAACTGGTGGTAACTCATGTAAACCAAGTTGGGTGCATTCTAACTATAAATTAGATGAAAGTAAAGAAATAATTAAAGGGATTGTTGAATTAATCAAATTAGGACAAGATTCCAGATTTGGTTTGAATGTTAGTGAAGTTGAAGCATTGAATTTCTGAGTTTATATTATAGAATAGAGAATGTTATTAGTTAAAGTAGTTTATAAACTCCCGAGTATCGCCGAAAGGAAAACAAAGAAAAGCGTCACCCGGATCTTGTTCTCGAATGCGGAATATTCCCCAATAGGGAAGTTTTTTGCTTGTTTTTTCTTCGAAAAAAATCTCAAAATAAAAACAAAAAAAAACGAATGAATTTTTTTAATTTTTAATCTGATTCAAATCAAATTAAGAAAGAAAAATAATCAAAAAAGTGAGTTTGAAGCTTTACAAGTTGTGATTCCGGACAGATGATTCAAACAAAGGACATCGCAGCTGAAATTGAAGTGGTGCGTCGTTTTTTATTGCTTACTTTATCGTGTTTTCCACTCGCTTGTTTTTGCTGGACGCCGCTGTGAATCAGGGGAAATTTTATTGAAAAGTTCACATATTTTTAAAAAATGATTTGATTCTGAAGGATAACTTCTGCAGTGAAATATGAGACACGATCACCGTCCAGTCTATAGCTACCGGTCATCCTCACTCCACTCGTTCCTCTTTCAATTGAATGTTCCTGATTTTGTTTACTCCTTATCTCAATAATTAAACGCATCATGACACTCTCATGATGCTTTTATACTCCCACTCTTAGGACTATACTAACAATCTGCACAGATACAATGTCTCTATCCCGTGAAGATTCCGTCTACTTGGCTAAACTAGCTGAACAAGCTGAACGTTATGAAGAGATGGTTGAAAATATGAAAGCTGTTGCTTCTTCAGGTCAAGAATTATCCGTTGAAGAACGTAACTTATTATCAGTCGCTTACAAAAACGTCATTGGTGCTCGTCGTGCCTCTTGGAGAATCGTTTCTTCAATTGAACAAAAGGAAGAAGCTAAAGGTAATGAAACTCAAGTTAATCTAATCCGTGAATATCGCTCTAAAATCGAATCTGAATTAAGTAAGATTTGTGATGATATCTTATCCGTTTTAACTGATCATTTGATTCCATCTGCTGCTTCTGGTGAATCTAAAGTCTTCTATTACAAAATGAAAGGTGATTACCATCGTTATTTAGCTGAATTCGCCACCAGTGATAGAAGAAAAGAAGCTGCTGATTTATCATTAGAAGCTTACAAATCTGCCTCCGACGTTGCTGTTACTGAATTAACACCAACACATCCAATCAGATTAGGATTAGCTTTAAATTTCTCTGTTTTTTACTATGAAATTTTAAACTCTCCAGATCGTGCTTGTCATTTAGCTAAACAAGCCTTTGATGATGCCATTGCTGAATTAGATACTTTATCAGAGGAATCATACAAAGACTCTACATTAATCATGCAATTGTTACGTGATAACTTGACTTTATGGACTTCTGATATGTCTGAAACTGGACAAGAAGAAACCACCGAAGATAAAACTGAATCTTCCGGCCCAAAAGATGAGGAATAAGTTTTATTATAAAAGAGTGTTGTATGTGTTTCATTTTTTATACTTTTGATTCTATTTTTATATTTTAAGTGAGTTTTGTAGTATTTGTAAATTATTTTAAAAATCTCCGATTCTTTCTTTGTATTTCAACTAAAACGCCAAACAAACATGTCTGACTTGAATGGATTATTCAAGATCGTGAACCTCACAGTTGGTGGGATCAGTGCCATTGCCGGTGTGACTCAGCTGGTGTCTGGAATGTGAGTTATTCCCAATTACGCCTGTCTTTCCGCCATTACTAACCATCAATCACAGTCAAGACGTTAGTATCATCTCTTTATTAAACACTATCAATAGTACTAACCACCACCGCAGTTCTTTCTAGGCCTGTACTTGATACTATTTGGGGCAGGAATCATCCTCCTTGAATTCCAAATTCCAGAAATTGCATACTCCTATGTATCATTCGCCTTTTCATTCATCGGAAGAGGTGTTGCTTATTTACTATTAGGGATTCTTATTGCTCAGGGCCATATAATCAGAGTCATTTTGGGGCTGTTGGTGGCGATTGTTGGCGTTACTTACTGTGGGTTGGAGTTTCTGGGAAGCGTGGAGCTGCCTGAGAACTTCAAGCGTGATTCGGTACATTCATTGGACGACGAGGATGTTATTTAAGTATTGGTAGATATTATTTATATTTATGTCTCTCTTTGTTTTGTTTTTGTTTTGTAGTGTTAATAATTAATATTCAATATTTGCCACAAAATACATTCAGACACAATATTAATCACCACTTACTACACTGAGTCATATGAATGAACGATGTCATCCAGTGAAGAGAACGATTTCAATGAATTCATCAAACTTGACGCATTGGAACAACAGCACACCAAATCAATAGCCATTCCTTCAGATTCATTCACTTCATTTCGTTTCTCATACGGTGACGCCGCTATGATCTCCCATGTCTCACGCTCTACTTTACTAGGCTCGATTCCTGCACTGTGGCATAAGGAACAAGATGCTGGATTAATTAAGTTGTGGACGAAGTTAGGGAGTGATAATAGTACTATTAATAGATTTATTGGTGTTATGGAAGGAAAGAAGGCGTTGCATTTGTTGAGTAATGATTATGGTGTTGATGAACAGACAGGGAAGTTTCTTAATTCCCTGTTCTATCAGGAGGAAGAGGAAGAAGAAGAAGGTGATGGTACCGCTGATGATGATACTTATTCTTCTTCTGATGATGATGAAGAGGTTGTCGATGACGTCATCATCAGATCAGATACCATAGATCCACTTATCAGTCAAGATGATGAACATAATAGTACTGGAATTCAACCATCAAAACCTGAACTAAATACCAATAAACCTTCATACTACTCTATCTTAAAGAAATCTTCAGTTAAACTGACCCCACCATTTTTATCTAATGATGGTGATAATAATAGTTCTTTCATAACTGCTCAAGAAGAACCAGTTGATAATGAATTTATTAAACTCAATAATCAATCAAAAGTGAATGATGATGTACCAATTGAACAAGATCTTAATAATAAAGATTCGCCGATTTCAATTGTACAGCCTTCAGATTTAGTGGAAACTAAATTGGATACAGTTTCCAACAGTGTCTCCACTTCAACAATAACTCATAAAAATAATGGCAATAATGATAAAAAATCAACAAGATTTAAAGATCAGCCAAAAAGAAACAAAATTACAAATTTAAAACCAATTCCTGAAAATATTCAAGGTAATGACATTAATTTAATAATGCCATTAGATGAATCTCATAAGAATATGGACGAAAAGATTAAAAAGTTAGTATCAAAAACTAAAATTAAAGACTTGATTCATCATAGTTCCCAAACAAGAAAAAAATTTTATAAAAGTGTTCGAAAGAATTATAAAGTTGGTGAAATTATTAAAATGGATAAAATGTTAGTCTTAATTAAAGGTTTAGAATCGAGTTTAAATTTCAATGAATTCACAGATTTAGAACCTTGTGAAACTAGAGTTTTGGAGAGATGGAAAGAATATATCGTTGTATTGAGATCAACTGATGATATAAATAACCCGGTTTTAATTCAATTTTATACAAATAGAGAAATTCCAAAAGATTTTGATTTGAGTCACTCAAAGAATAAGTATGATTTTTTTTTAAATAAGAAGTGTTTAATTAGTCTTTACAATAATCTAGATAAAACAATTTCAATAGTTTATGATAAGAAGGCATTTCTATTAAAGTGTCAAACGTTTTCAAATTCAATTAAATGGTTATCTTTATTAAATTCAAGTTTAGGTAAACTGACAAACTCCAAAGAGTTTAAATTACAAATTCCTGAATTTAATCTTTCTGTTGATATTGTTTTACCAATTAGTATTTATCATTTGTTGGAAAATCAAAATTCAATGACAAATTTAAATATTCTAGAAAAAGGTTATATTGAAAATAATAGGCCAATGATTATTAAATATGTATTGCACATAATTGCTGAAAGATTAGTTTCAATGGGCTATACTGATATATCCCAAAATTTATTACAATTGCAACATAGTTTCAGTCTTTGTTGGAGATTTTATGATAGATTAGAATGGTTATTTGGTGAAAATTTACAAAACTTAACATGGCAACAATGTTTAAATCAAACTTTTGTTTTAGAACTAAGAAAAATTCAACATTATCCAATTAAAGTAGATGAAATGTCTGAACCCTCCCCAATTGAAGGATTTTTATCAAGACTATCGCTAAATAACGGAAATTTGAAAAAAGGTTTAATTTTCACAAAACAAGTTTTTAAATTTTCTTATTTATTTACTTCAAATAATTTATTGTTTTTAACTCATTCTTATAAAGCATTACCTCCAACTCCGTTTGATTCATCATTTGATTTTAATTTGAGTGAAAACTCAAGATTAATCACTGAAAATTATCATAAATCAGTTTCAAAAAATTCCATTCCTCAAATTTATGAACATAATCCATATTCAATTGATGAAAATGAACATATTGATTGGTTGAATGAAAATATAACGCTTGAAGAATTTAATAAAAGGGATAAAAATGCAATGTTGAATTTTGAAAGAAAAATTTCATTGATTTTAAGATCTGATGGTGTTTTAGATTTATGTGATGTTAAAGACGTTATATCATATGATCCAAAGCATTTTCCAGTAAGTGTTGAAATTGCGAATAAATTAGCATGGGATAGCTCAATTGATCCCAAAACGATATTAAATTCAAATGATTTATTGAAAGAAGGTAAAAACTGTTATTTTAAAATCATTTTAAAAAATGGATTGTTTTTGATATTAAGGTCCCCTAATGAACAAATCAAAGAAGAATGGATTAAAAGATTACTAGAATTGAAAAAATATTGGGATTTAAGAATTAATAAAGATTTACTAAATTTGAAAAAGATTAAAGTTCAAAACATTAATAAGTTAAAAATCGATGAATATGGAGATTCCTCCAATATAACACTAAATAAATGGGAAAGTCTTCATGGATTAGCAGATCCTGAAATTCATAACGTTAACTCAAACTCCATTTATAGACCAATTATTAAATCAGGATATATTTATCAAAAACCTAAAAAACATTCAACTTTTAGAAAACTATATTTAATTTTAATACCTGGGTTTTTGAAAATCTATAAAGTTTACACAAAAACAATAACTGGTAATTTAAAAACACAAATTTATCATAAACATTATATCACAATTCCAATTCAAGATTGTTATATATATTCAGGAAATATCTGTGAATTAGATTTAATTAATTCAAATTTCAATCATGATTTAGATAATGGTACAGATCCGGAACGTCACTCATTCCCTCGTGTTTATGATGATGGATGGATTTCATCAGATGATGAAATTTCAAGATGTTTCACTTTATGGTTTGGACATAAAAGGGCAATTTCATCATCTTCGTTGAGTAAAAAATCAGAAGTCATTGATAAAAATCCAGGTTTAATTAAAATGGTGACAAGGTTGGGAATAACGGGAAAATCAATGGTGTTTTTATGTAGATCAAGACAAGAGAAAGATGGGTGGGTTAATTGTTTAAATACGATTTTAGAAAGGTTTCACTCAACTATTTGATGTGTATATCTATAAATAATATTTGATGATTATTATTTGTTTCATTGGTGTAGAATATAACGTTTATATCTTCCCATACACTCCATTCTTGTAATTTAATTTAATTTCTAGAATTGATTCTTTTTGATCTTGGGGTAAATCTTCAAGATCTTCATCAGGGATCTCCAAGACTTGTTTAATCAAGTCTATTTGTTCTGCTCCTAACTCAGTAGCACCCCCATTATCACCATTATCACCACTAACAGCCTCACTTCTCACGACACCAGGACTAGCATCATTATTATCATTATTATCATTATCATTAATATTATTATTATTGGAATTATCATTATCTCTATTGATTAAAATCAGTTTAATCTCCTCCTGAGTGACTTTCCCAGTCATCAACAACGCCTCAACTAAAGCATATGATAATTGAGGACATTGAGCCAAAAGATTTTCCATTAATACGGGGTTTTTATTAGCCATTGAAGTCATGTCTTTAATTAATTGATTTATTCTCAAACTGTCTAAATTTCTTAACGTTGAAGAGATGCTGTCGTTGAATAAGATATTAGAAGGGAGTGTTATACCGTTTGGTAATGGTGGTAACTCATCCTTCCTGCTATTAGCTTTATTCCCATTATGATTATTATTGATGTTTCCACCACTATTGTTGTTTAATCCCATTGAATTATTGAAGGATTGCTCACTAGAGAAATCACACTTCAATACTCTATTCCCAATCGCGTAGTTATTTAAATTTCTAACTGCAGATGAGGCAGTTTCAACGTCATTATATTCAACAAATGCAAAACCTTTGGAACGACCAGTATCTTTATCAAACATCATTTTTAAATTAACAACAGGACCGATTGAACGGGCAATATCAAGGACTTGTTCCTCAGTTTGATCATATGGAATTGAGCCTATATAGATTGCCTTGCCTGGGATTTTTGAGCTCATGATTTACTATTATTTATTGATTTATTGATTATGTGCGAATTTGTTTACAAGTGAAAATCCAAAAAAAAAAAAATTATTCAGTTGTAACTTGTAGTGTACAGTGCTTCTGTGCACTGCGGATGTAGTGGATCCGACAGTAATAGAACTACAACAAATTAAAAATATCATTAAAGATTATAAATATTGGGCACGGATTCCATTAATGACGGATATCTGTTCTTCTGGAACTCTACTCAAATCCTGAGGCGAAAGTTTCAAGACTTGAGCAATCATATTAGCTTCGTTAACGTCTAGTTTTGATAATTTATCAATTGTGGAATATGAAAAAGCTTCCCAACCTGGCCTCATTTGTGGGTGTACTGAAGGTGGTGGTGGTAGTGGTGCCTGTATTGGAAATGCAGGTGGTTGTGGATTATTAGAAGCTGATTTTAATCCATTGGTTAACATAGTAACATCTATTAAACCCATTAATATTAAAGCTTGAGACACAGCTATTGGGATATTTGGAGAGATGTTAAAAACTCTTTGAGCTGAAGTGTAATCATTTTTACCTATTAGATTCTTTAAAGTTGAGATCAATTCAATTAATTGAGCAGGAGGTAAAGATTGTAAATTTTCACTTATTTTATCTTCTGATTTAAATGCATCAGAATTGAACTGTGGTAAATATTTAGAAGCACTTGCTAGAATTTCTGGGATCTCTGCATTTGAAGAAGGTGTCGGATTGACAGATGGAGCAGGCGTTTCTGCGACTGATGAATTATTAGCATTAATTACAAATTCAACATTATTTTTCATTTCTGTTGGAATATTAACATAAGATGGTAAATATTTTCGATCAAGTATCTTCACTTTCAATTCAACTGGCCTCGAGGTTCTTAGTCCTTCTTTAGAGATCTCTATTCTTAACTTCCTTCTCGGTCCTAAAGTGACTTCATTCAATAATTTATATGCATTTTCAGCTTCTTGAGGATTTGAATATTCAACAAAACAGAAATTCTTATTCAATCTAGGTCTGATATCTACAACACGCCCACTTCCAGCAACGACACTTTCCACCATGTTCTCGTTCCAATCTGGTGGGAAACCACCAACGAAAAGAACAGAAGATGCATTAAGGATTGATGCTGGGACATATTGATCCATTGTTGAAGGAGCTTGATGATTACTGTTATCGAGTCGTTGTCTTTTTTCGTCTGGAAGCTCGCCTCTATCGCCACCTCTGTCTCTTAGAGAGTATGCATTACGGGACATCGTGAAGTTTGAGTGTGATTGGGAGTTGGTTTTTTAATGGAATTTAGTGTGATGAATTGAATCGAAATATTTGTGTTGATGTTTTTTGTTATTAGAGTTACCCTGCTTGGTGAGCCGATTCACCACAAAATACAATCACACAAATCCGAGATTTAAGAGCATCAAAATTACACTTAACTACAGTATTATAAAGTAGTGATGTATCATCGATAAAATTACTTACAAGTTAGATCATTTGATACCCTAGTTACTAACGCGGCTTTCACCTCTTTCTCTTGATCAATTGCACCTAAAGTACTATTAATGAAACAAATCCAGCTTAGCCAATATCTCTTATGATTATAAGCTGAAACTAAATGAGCCTTCACATCAATAGCATTAATTGCTTCCCTAAATTTTTTTAATGTATACCAAACCGTAGAGATCATGGAATAAATAGGAAGGAAACAAAGAAAAACAGACATAGTTGCATTCCTAGCATGACAAGGTGACATATCATCTCTTATACCATGCAAACTTTTACTTCCAATGAAGTAAACATATCTTGCAGAACATGATGAAAATCCACCACGGTCCACGACTCATAAAAATAGCGAATCCAACTAACCAAAGAATGAAGAATGAGAGTTCTAAAATACAAATGACTAAAGCGGTTAAATAGCTTGGTTTAAAGATTGCTTGGTTTAGAGATTGAAATAGTCGAAAATGAAATGAAACAAATAACAAAATAACGTCAAGTATGATATAATTATTCAGAACTTGTATTTAATGGACATTATTGGGCTTTCACTAGCTGCTTAATAACTGAATGAAATGATTAGGATTGAAGAGATTGATTGTGATAATCTTAAGAAGAGACCAAACACTGCATGTTTGTTTGACGTTTGAGGTTGGTCGTCTTTTCATTTGCGGTGCTGATTTCTGAAGTGAATGTTTGATGGCGAGCGGTGACTTATGACTCTTGACTTGTTACTGGTGAGTCGTGAGGGAAGCAATGAGCATTTAGTTAGTTATAGAATTGAATTTTTGATCTCGAAAGTCTTAAGTAACAATTATTAGTGGTCTAGTGGTCCACAAAAACAATATAAGATAAAAAAAATAAGAGAACTGATTTCTCCCAGGATCGAACTGGGGACGTTCTGCGTGTTAAGCAGATGCCATGACCGACTAGACCAAGAAACCCGAACTTTAAAGAGGGAAACGCTCTGAAAACTAAGTTAGGCTATAAAAGGTTATGAGCATTGAAAATAAAAAAATAAAAAATGCGTCTTACTGCATTGTAGGACATATATATTAAACTTTAATGCACATATAAGTGTGCTCTTTATATATTCTTGTCTTTAATTAGGGGTTGTTGAGAGGAATTAAAATTGTGGAAAGCAGAGTGATGTATGGTAATGTATGGCTTTCGCGAATGTTACTCTATGTAGTATTATTCGCGGCTTTTTAAGTTTCTGGATATTTTTATTTTTTAGAGGTTTCTATGGATTACATAATCTCTTCCCAATTGGGACGAGAAAGAGATGAAAATTTCCCACAAAAATTGTTAGAGTTTGCAAGGCCGGAAATATGCAAGCTGTGCATGTGCATGAGTAACTCCGAGCTCGTCCCAATTGGGACGGAAAAAAATTCTGTTTTTCAGAATTTTTTTGTATGGTTTTTCAGAATTTTTGTTAGCGGAGCTCCAGAATTTCGGAAAAAAAATGAACCTCTATTATTTAAGTTTGTGGATTCAAAATTTCAAATTTGAATGAATGAAACTTAATGATTGATGTTTCCAAATTGTACTATATTTATGATGATAGTATTATATCACACCAGACTAGTTTCATCTATCTACATCTTTATCGAAAACTACGAACTTGATTTTCATATAAATAATATAAATATAATTGTTTCTTTTATACGGATTCATGGTTTCAAAGTACTCAAATCAACTGGGCCACTTGATGTAACAATCTCATCATATAATAAAGTAGTTAAGAATTCACTGTATTTCTCACCTCTAATCTCTGGTCTAAAATAAGAAGCAGCCAATTCAAACTTATTACCATCACCACTTTTAGCAATCAATTTTTTAGTTTCTTCATCTAATAATCTTTCAGCCAAATCTGGGGTTAGTTTATCACCAGTATCATTTAAAATAATTTCATGTTTAACCCATTGATATAATTGAGATCTTGAAACTTCTGCAGTTGCTGCATCTTCCATTAAATTATTAATTGGAACACAACCTAATCCACGGATCCAAGACTCCATATAATTCAACCCAATGTATAGATTGATTCTAATACCGGCCTCTGTGATTCTAAAATTATCAATCTTGGTGTCTAATAAATCAGTGGATGTTTTAGGTAAAGTATCAGGAATGAGGTTAATTTGATTAGGGAACCCCAATTCATTGAAAACTTCATTACAAATTGATGCTAATGCAGGATGTGCAACCCATGAACCATCGTGACCTTTGGAAAATTCTCTTAATTTATCATTATGGACTTTGGTTAAAGCTTGATTATTTGCTAATTCATCATTTTTAATAGGAATTTGAGCAGCCATACCACCCATTGCATGAACATTTCTTGAATGACAAATCTTGATTAATTGTTCAACATATGCATTCATGAATGGTGAAGTCATTGTAATTAAATCTCTATCTGGTAAGATTTTATCAGATCTTGATTTTAATTTCTTGATAGTGGAGAAAATATAATCCCAACGTCCACAATTTAATCCAGATGAATGTTGACGTAATTGCCAAATGATTTCTTCCATTTGGAAAGCAGCTGGTAGTGTTTCAATTAAAACAGTGGCACGAATAGTACCTCTTGGAATAGCCAAAAAATCTTGTGAACAATTGAAAATGTCATTCCATAATTTAGCTTCTAAATGATGTTCCATTTTAGGTAAATAGAAATAAGGACCATGACCATTTGCGATTAGTTGTTTGGCATTATGGAAGAAATATAAACCAAAATCAAAAATTGACGCACTTATTGGTTCATTATCAACCAAAACATGCTTTTCAACCATATGCCAACCTCTTGGTCTCAAAATTAGAGTTGGATTATCATGTAATGCCTTTTTAACACTGTATGATTTTCCCTTTGTTGAATCAGTGTAATTGATTTGACCACGAATAGCATCATATAAATTAACTTGTCCATCAGTGACGTTAAACCAAGTTGGAGCAGCAGAATCTTCTAAATCACTCATATAAGTTTTAACGTCTGAGTTTAAAGCATTGATTAACATTGAACGACTTGGAGGGCCTGTTATTTCGGTACGTCTGTCGATTAAACCAGGTGCTAATATTGGACCAGTCCATGATGGATCGTTTCTAATTTGTTCAGTTTCTTTAAGGAAGTCCAATGAAACTTCACCAGAGTCTAATTTTGATTGAAAAGTTGTTCTGTTTTGTAATAATTGGAGTCTTGTTGGGTTAAAAGTACGATGTAATAAAACAATGAATTCCAATGCAGATTTAGTCAAGATATCACTTGTGGAAGTATGTGATGGATATGAAGAGTTGGTGGAAACTTCACCTAAAACTTGGACATTTTTGAGATTTAAAGCAGGCATTCTTAGTGTGTTTGTACTGGAGAGGAATCTGATTGAATTGATGAATTTCATGGTGGATTCCAGGCTGTTTAAATAGACATTTTGGCCTGGTTTCAATGACTCTGAATTTCGTGATTTGTGACTCTGTGATGATTTTGGCGCCGGACGAAAGCGAGTTTAAATTTAGGGCCTAGGGGGGCGATTGGTGGGGGCCCCCTAATCTCCGTTACTTCTAGGCAGAAATTATCTGGAGACGTCGTGAGGCTCTGCCTGGAAAGACTCAGTTAGAGGGAGAGTTTAGGAAGAGACAGTAGGACGGAGATTTCCGTAAGTAGTAGAGTGATGGTGATGGTTACTACTGTAGTTAAGAGAGAGTTGATTGTCTCGCGACTTTCTTCCAAATTGCTGTTCCTTCCAGGACCACTTCTGCCTCCGCTCCTTCCAAATTCCAATCATCAGTTTTAATCGTCACACTTCATTTCTGACACAAAAACTCGCTTTAAAGGAAACAAAATTCTACAAGCAACGAAGAATTGATGATTCATGGCTAATATCATACACGCTATAATCTATAGAGGATCCACCCCATCCTTCAACCGTTCCACAATCACTGACTCTTCATCTGTTAAGACCCCTGCTTCAATCAACACTTTGTACGTCTTTTCAATCACTGATTCACTAACTTCATTCAATGGACCATTATTGAATTCCACAGTCTTCAACCATTCCCTTGCATCTTCTTCGCTGTAATCTAATTCAGTATAGATAAACTTTACTGCTTCTTCTTGGTTCTCTTTGAAATATTTAATCCCTTCTTCCAAAGCCTCTATGAATTTCTTGATCTCTTCCCTTTTACTCTCTAATACCTCACTTCTAACATTAATAACCCATGATGGCCATGGAGTATAAATTTCCCCAATTTGTTTGACTTCCTTAGAGTCATAGTACCTCTTCGTAGTGAAATATTCCCACATAAAGGCGTCTGAATGTTCAACTTGATCACCATCATCATCCACTTTTAAATTAACAGAATCCCTTAAGTTCTTGAACGTTGAAAGAACAGGAAATCCCTCGAAAAAAGGTCTTTTGAAGCCTTGCTGTAATGCCAAAACAAATGCCATCACATATGAACCTGATCCAATTCTGCTAACACCAATCTTCTTTCCTTGTAATTGATCCTTATTGTTAAAATCTCTATTAATCCCCGTTGAAATTGACCAGCGTAATGGTGATTGAACATAGGTCCCTACCAGTTTATATGACTCATTACCCTGTGCGATTCCACGGACAAATGCCTCAGTTAAACCAATGGCAACGTCTAATGAACCATCTCCTAATGATTGTATTAAATGTCCTGACCCTGAAGGATATGGAATCAATTTCACTTCAATTCCTCTATTTTTGAACAGATTCTTCGTGAGAGCAAACACAATTGGAGTACTGAAGTGTTCTGGGACGTATCCCACTCTGAAGGTCATTGTTATAGGGAGTAAGTAATTAGAAAATAGTGTGTGAGATGGATAAATTATATGGGCAATATTAAATCATCTCCGGTTTGGTTTCAGGGTAACACCTCGGACATTTCATCAATTAAAAATCAACATCAATGAATTTACACTATGAATACCATAAACATATACAAGCAGCTCAATTCCAATGTCCATACAGTTATTACCTGGTCTCGCTAATGAGCCACTTGACAGAGTCTTAGAAGATCTATTGGTCCGTTTCGTCGTCAATGCCTCCCCTGAAGATCTATCAACAAATGCAAGAATCTTTTTCCTATTTGAAGAAGCTCATTGGTTTTACCTTGATTATTGTCGTGCTTTAAACCCAGAGTTACCATTATTTAGAATGAAATCCTTTTGTAAGAGACTCTTTGAAGTGTGTCCTATCATATTAAAGGGCTCTGATCCAACTGAAGGTTTAAAAGATTTCGTTAATTATAAACAATCAATTCCTGTTCGTGGTGCTGCTTTATTTAATTCATCAATGAGTAAATTATTGTTAGTTCAAGGTGTTGAATCATCAAGTTGGAGTTTTCCAAGGGGTAAGATCTCCAAAGATGAAGAAGATGATCATTGTGCAATCAGAGAAGTGACAGAAGAAATCGGATTAGATATTTCTCCATATTTAAATAAAGATGATTATATTGAAAGAACTTTAAGAGGTAAAAATTACAGAATTTATTTATGTCGTAATATCCCTGAAGATTATGATTTCCAACCTGTTGTCAAGAATGAGATCAGGGGGATCTCATGGATGGATTTTAAAAAAATTGGCAATAAAATGAAACAAGATTCAAATAAATTCTTTTTAGTTAATTCAATGTATCAGGCTTTACAACAATGGGTTAAGAAGAATAAAGGTGAATACAATGAGACTCAATTAAAACTTGAAGTTGAAACTCAGTTGAAATCAATGTTGGGTATTAGATCAGATGATATTAAAAATGATGATAATAACAGTAATAAGATTGATCCAGGTAGAGATTTATTAGATTTTATTAGAAAATCGTCTGCTAATAAACAATTAGATAATATCAAACAAAAAATTCATGATTCTAAACAAATTCCACAATCACAACAACAACAACCTCCTCAATCACAACAAATAATCATTCCTCAACAAGTCCCATTTCCATTCGTCCCTCCAACTCAAGGTCAATTCTTACCATTCGCTCCAATGCCTTTCTTTATGTCACAACAGCAACATCCACAATCTGGTTCTCCTCATCCTAATGGATTCTTTGCAAGTTATAATCCACAAGTGATGGTTCCGCCACCTCAACAACATCAACATCAACATAAATTCCCACAAGAACATGAATTACATGCTCCTAATGCAAGTAAATTGTCACGTCCGTCAATGAGTATCACTGTTTCCAAAAATGAAGAACAATCAAGGGAGTTATTATCTATTTTAAACAATAAAAACATTGAAAACAATGCAAAGGAATTATTATCATTATTTAACAAGAAGAAAAATGATAATGGTGTTGAGATACCTAAAGTTGTTAAACAGAATATTGCTGATGATATTAAACAAGAGGTTAAGGCATCCGGTGGTTCAGACTACTCTAAATATTTGTTGGGTTTATTAAACAAGACCCCAAAACAAGACAATGATACCACTTCCATCACCACAACAACCACTAATATTAATGATTCTCCATCAAATGATAAAACTTCTGATAACTCTAATCCACCTATTGTGTCTTCATCTAATGCATCTAAAGACTTACTGAGTTTGATTAAAGGTGGTTCTTCATGTTCAGGTGTTAGACCTATTTCTAACTCAACCAATTTGAATGACTCTAATATATCTAATGGTTCAAATGGTTCAATTAAACCAAAATTGAAAATTCTGAAAAGAAATGAAGAGTTTCCTGTCATTAAAGATAATGATAATAATGAAGATGTTAAAAATAAAGAACAATTTGGCGATTTTATTAATCCTGTTAATCAAGTCAATGATGATGTTGAAGAGGAACTCGAAGAAGAAGAAGAAGAAGATGATGATGATGATGATGAAGAAGAATTCGACGATCGTGAAGATGAAGAATATAATAGTGAAGTCCCAGTATCACAAGAATTAATTGATTTAATCAAAAAAACCAAACAACAAAGAAAGTTTGAAAATAAAGGATATGAAAAATTTGAAGAATTTAGTGAAGATGAAGACGAATATTCTGGATTTGAACAAGAACAACAAAATGATGAAGAGGATGTAGAATTCGATGATTATTATGAAGAAGATTTAGATCAAGATCAGCAAATTGAACCATATGAATTTGAACAAGAAACATTTAATGAATTTCATGATAATTTAAATTATAAAGAGCCTGAATTTGCAATACCACCAATCATTGAACATCTTGACAGTATTGAGAATTCAAAACCTCATCATCATGATCAAATTCAATCAAAACCACAACTACAACAACAAGAAATTGCTAAAAAGCCTAAGAAATTCACAATGTTAAAAAGAGGACAAGATTTGGATGAGGTTTTAAAAGTTGAGAAATCGTTAAGTTTACAAGATTTTAATGATGATGATATTGAAGAAAAAACTTTTGAAGATGCATCAGAGGTGAATGATTCTAAAATTTCAACAGATAATGATAATAGTAATAATAATAACAAAGATGTTAAACATGATTTATTAAATCTATTACATGGTTCAATTAATCCAAATAATAACAATCTACCAATTTCAACAACACAATCGACTCCATTTGATTTACAAGATATTGAATCTAACATAAATGACATTGAATCTAAATTCAACACTAATTCCAAAAACACTAATAATAACACTGCATCTGATTCATTATTAAATCTGTTACAATCATCAACTGAACAAACTCCAAAAATTAATAACAATGCATCTAAATCACTGTTAGGACTTTTACATAAAGAACCAACCCAATCTTCAACCTTAGCTCAAGATGAAATTGAACCGGTTATCGAATCATCTTATAACACTACCAATAGTGGTGGTAATCCATTATTGGATCTATTACATCGTAATAAGACACCAATTGATAGAAATGTTGACATTCATAATGATAATAATACAAAATCAAAAAATGATAATTTATCAAACAGTTTATTAAATTTACTGAAAAAACCATCATCATCATCTCCTGTCATTGAACAAGATTCAATCCAAACTCCAATCAACCCTAATACCAATAAAGTAGGCAATGAGTTGTTAAATCTATTACACAAAACATCATCCCCCTCCCCACAACCACAACAGCAACAAATCATCAATTCCAATTCTAATGCTAGTAATGAATTATTAGGATTGTTACATAGGTCATCATCACCAGTAATTTCAACACCAATTTCAGACTCACAAACTCATGAATCTGGGTCAAAAGCTAATGATTTATTGACTTTACTGCATCGTAAGTGAATTAGTGAACTCATGACGGGTTACTTTACGTATATTTATGGTTTTATGAACTTTAATGATTATAATTTTGTATATTAAAATCAAAATATTGTAGTGATTTAAGTCTTGATTCTTTGATTCTTGAAAAATAAAAAGTAAAAGAAAATCGAAAAATGAAAACGATAATTTCGATAACGATAAACTGTTAATAAAGTAATAAAAAACCACCACTTATCAACATCAATCACACCCCACCGCACCATTTATGACAAAGAAGATTCTTTTCCTACATGGGTTTGCCCAATCAGCACAGATTTTTTCAGGTAAAACAGGAGCATTAAGGAAGACACTGATCAAAAATGACTATGAACCAATCTATCTACAAGGTCCCTTAAAACTAAACCAAGAAAGTGCAGGTCATGCCATCTCTTCAGATGCAGATCTTTATGGATGGTGGAAATTCGGTGTTGATGATCTAGATGAAACTGAAGCCTTAAAAGTCATTGCTGAAGGTTGTATAACTGATGAAATTGAAGGTATCATTGGATTTTCTCAAGGTGCTGGGCTTACAGGGTTACTAGCTGCAAGATATAAGGAATTATTACCAAATTTGAAATTTGCGATAATGTTCAGTGGATTCAAATTAAAACATGAGAAATTCGATATTTATTATAATGATCCAAATATAGAGATCCCTACATTACACGTCATTGGAGAATTAGACACCGTTGTGGAAGAGTCGAGATCAGTTGCATTATATGATGTCTGTGATGTTGATAAAAGACATTTGTTAAAACATCAAGGTGGCCATTTTGTTCCTAATTCAAAAGATTTTATTAATAAATTATTGAATTGGATAATTAGTGTTTCAATTGCTGAAGAGAAGAAAGAAGAGAACGACGAGTTGGAGGACTTGGATGATTTGATGAATGTGATTGATAGTATTGGCAAGGTATAGATGAATAGAATATAAAATGTAAATAATTAATGACTGTAGTTGTAAATTGTAATATAGGTAATTGAGTATCATCGGATCTGCTTGTTCCGATAATTACGCCACGTGAAACTGCACGTGATAAAGTCCGCGAATTTTTTATTTTTAGAAATTTTTGTAGATTTTTTTCTGAAACACAAAAAAAAGTTGGGATCAAAAATCGAAAATCAAAACAACCTTTTTTCTTTTCATTTTCATAAAACTCACAAATTCACACAAAATGAAGTTCTCCAGTTTAGTCGCAGCAGCTGCTGCCATCTCATCCGTCCAAGCCATTGGTGATCTTGCCTTCAACTTAGGTGTCAAGGACAATGCAGGTCTTTGTAAAACTGCTGAAGAATATAAAGCTGATTTGAAAGTTTTATCTGGTTACACTTCCACTATCAGAGTTTATGCTGCTTCTGATTGTGACACTTTACGAATCCTAGGTCCAATTGCTGAAGAAGCTGGATTCTCTTTATTCTTGGGTGTTTGGCCAAATGACGATGCTCATTTCCAAGATGAACAAACCGCTTTAAAGAGTTATTTACCATGGTTGAAAAAATCAACCATTAAAGCTATCACTGTTGGTTCTGAAGCTTTATACAGAGATGACTTATCTGCCTCTGACTTAGCTGATAGAATCAAAACCATCAAATCTTTATTAAGTGAAATTGATGATTCAACTGGTTCTTCTTATTCAGGTACCCCTGTTGGTTTTGTTGATTCATGGAACGTTTTAGTCGATGGTGCTGCTTACCCAGCTATTGTTGCATCTGATCTTGTCTTTGCCAATGCCTTCTCATACTGGCAAGGTCAAACCCAAAGTAATGCTTCTTATTCATTCTTTGATGATATCATGCAAGCTTTACAAACTATTCAAACCGCTAAAGGTGAAACTGATATCACTTTTTGGGTTGGTGAAACCGGTTGGCCAACACAAGGTACAAACTTCGATGCTTCTTATCCATCAGTTGAAAATGCTGCTGCTTTCTGGAACGATGCTGTTTGTGCTATTAGAGGTTGGGGTATTAACGTTATTGCATTTGAAGCTTTTGATGAAGCTTGGAAACCAGATACTTCAGGTACTTCTGATGTTGAAAAATATTGGGGTGTTTGGGATTCCAATTATAAATTAAAATATGATTTATCTTGTGATTTTACTTCATAAGTTTAATTTCTTTTGAGATGATTTTTTTATTCATTTTTTTTTTATTATTATTATTTTAGAGACCTTTTAGGCTTAGTTCATTTAGAATAACTTTTGAGTTATATCTATTCTTTTTATATTTATACATACCCAACTTTTGATTGGAATAGGAAAAAAAATTCTCATTTAGGATAAAATAAGTGCATATAATGATTATTTTATAAAGGTTCATTTTTCAGGTTTAACACATTTTTTATACATTATTTACAAAGAGAAATAGTTAAATTTCAGCTATATGAGTGTCTTGTAGATTATTGTAGTGCTTTAATGATATATTGATTGGTTAGATTGATTTTTCAGATTGAAAAAAGTTGTTCTTTATAAGAAGATGATCATTCTTTTAAATTTCAACAGTAACGATACTAATAATAACTACAATAGTAATTCCCATAAAATAACAAAATGAGTCTTTCATAAAGTTACAGTTCTCCACAATTATATAATTGATCGGATTAAGTGAAATTTGATTAATTTAATTAGAAAATGAGAAAAAAGTTAATCCGTTACAATTTGGACATATGACACAGATTGAATCACTCACACTGTCATGCCGTGTACTAGATAGACAATGAATTATAGTAAATAAATTATAAGTACCACTATATATAGACCCCCAACAGACAACAAAATAGTTCTGGGCCTACACAAAAGATAAAACTCAATAAATTCATCCAAATTCACTCAATTTAAACCCAAAAAGAATCTAATATCTATGAGAGACACAGAGACACCTGAATGAGAGACGCCCCACAGATCTACTCCATAATCCTTGTGTTTCAACGCTCATTTTCCAGTTTGACCTCTTTTAATCTAGACCGCGAATTCTACTCTTTTCGGCTTCCATTCATACGAATTCGATGATAAATTCTCTTTAAATAAAACAACTTAAATGATTTAAAAAAATGATGAAATCTCCATTTGTAATTTCACTCTTTTTTGAATATTGATTCTTTTGATATTTAATCGTTTTATTCTTGTCTAGACTCTAGTTCAATCCAATGTTGGATCTCATTCAAGATTCGTTTAAAGGAATCATTCTGGTGAGTTTTACACAGATATAATTATATTATAGCGATCATACTAACTATCACATCAGGGTGTTAAATTATCTTCTAAACATGTTCTAGACTCGTACGTTAAAGTGCCAATAGGTATCATCATCATGCTCGCCATCTTGTACGGAGTCAATGAAATCATCATTCTCACAACAATATCATTTCCTGCTTCAGTTACATGTATGTTATTATTATATTTCTTTTTAGTGTTATCAACAATGATATTTGGAGAGAAGAAGATTTCTAAAGTTATTAAAATCATTGAAATACCAAGTGGGTTCAGTTTAAGATGGATTAATATCTTTTTCACTCCTGCTTTTATTACATTACCTTTAAGTCCATGGATTAGTGCAAAAGAAGCATTAACCATTGCAGCTGTTTTCGTGTTTGGTTATTTAGTTGCAACCGCTACAATAGCTTATTTTACCATCTTTTTACAATTCATTCTGAATAAAACTATAAGAAGCTGTAAGAATTCGAGAGATGAAGAGATTAGTTTAGGATCTAACGATTCACTAGATGGTACCACTACAGCCTTCAATAATCATCCTGATCATCATCATCAACGTAATGGAAGTGAAGATTCAATATATTCAATTCAAGAGTCTCAATTAGAAAGAACCAAAAGTTTAGATGAAGTTCCTAGAAATATAGTTAATGATATTCCAAGAGGTGATGCTAATATAATTGAAGAAAATTATATTAAAAGAATTAATACAAGATTAGAAGATGAAAGAGAATTACAGATCACAATGCATGGTCGTGAGACTCATTTACTATCACCAACTTCCACTATTTCAAGTGATGCTGAATTGATTGAATTTCCTTCAGAAAACCCCAAATTAAGGCAATCTTTTGAAATCCCTTCAATGCCATCACCAATTGCCTCACCAGTAAGACCATTAAATCCAGGTGTCGATGCTGAATTCCATGAGGGGAATAAATTGTTTTGTAAAAGATCAGTTTTAGAACAATATTCTCCATTGAAAGTAAGAGAAGATTTATCAATTAAGATTGGTCATTTTACAAGAGATAATTTTGATTATTTTGTGTTTGGGATTTTATTTATTGTTAGTTTACCAATCTATTTCGTTTTAGATTACGATATGCCATTACAATTATCAATTGCAATTTTTACATTTTTATTCATGCTGAGAGTTCCACCTCCAAGATATAAGAAATTTTTACACCCTGTTTTATGTTCTGTTGTTTTATCATGGTTTTTCTTTTATATCTTTGGAGTAATGAAACATGAAACGTTCTTTGAAAGTTTAGATCAATATAAAACAGGTATAACATATTTAAGAGTTTTCAAAACAGGTTTAAAACCAGGAGCAGGTGATATTTTCAGTTCCTTGATGGATGTTTCAATTGTATCATTATCAATTCCAATGTACACTTATAGAACAGATTTAAAAAGACATTTAATTGAAATTTTCCTACCTATTTTATTAATGTCAATGGGTTGCTTCTTTATATATCCACCAATGTGTTATCATTTGGGTATTTCCACAGCAAGATCGCTAGGGTTTGCTGGTAGATCCATCACATTAGCATTAGGTACACCATTTGTTAAAGCATTAGGAGGTTCTGAATCATTAATGGCTGTTACTACTGTTATTTCAGGTATAATTGGTGCATTAACATGTCAACCATTATTTAAATTATTGAGGATTAGAGAGGATGATTACGTCACGAGAGGGATAACATTAGGTGTTAATTGTGGTGCTATTGCAACTGCTCATTTATTGACTATTGATCCAAGGGCAGCTGCAATGAGTTCATTGTCATTTGTGTTGTTTGGTACAATTATGGTAATTATGGCCTCGATTACTCCTTTGGCTCATGTGATTGAAGGTTGGGCAGGAGTTGTTTTCTAGTATCTTGGTGTGATTTTTAGTGTGATTTTTGTGTAATTTTTAATGAACTTATTAAAAATACTTATATATTTATTTTGACGCGGGATTATGCACCTGCACTGAGCTCCCCTAATAAATGCTTAATCGAAAAAGTGTGAAGAAGTTCTATTTGTACTAGGGTATATAGTCTCTATCTCAAATCTGAAGGGTTGAAGCTCGAAACTGAAGTACTAGATAGGTTTTAAAAATCGACTTCTTCTTCTTTTGTTAGTGATTTTTTGTTTTTTATTTTTCATTTTAAGTTTTTGAGAATTTCGCGAGAGCGCGAATATTGTAGAGAGAACTGAGTCCGGGTTACATTTAGAAGAAACCACGCAAATAAAATAAGTGAAAAGTTTTCTTTTTACTCTTTTATATATTCTAATGAGACGTTATATTACTCTTTATTCTATAGCTACTATAGTGTTCTTTATTCTTAAGTTTATCCTTCAAAGTTAACTTACGTGTCTTCACAAAGGTTATGAGATATTATTGAAACATACTAAGTTATTCTTTATTTCATTATCATTATTAGTGTGCTTCTTCCATTCATTTAATTTTCGGTGCTAAATGTCCAATAAAATTCTACCAATAAGTCCGACAATATGGATAATTTAATTAATCAATTTAAGTCTTTGACCGTTGAAAAACTCACCAACAATTAGTTTTTCAAAAAGTACCAAAAAGAATAATTCTACTTCATCATTAGCATTACCATTTCAAGCTTTATTAGAATTAAAAGCTGTGAATCCGCAGAATAATCAGAAAATGTTTGAGGTAATTAATTCAATTATGCATCAACATATTGAAAACATTTTAGAAGCTGGTTTAACGCTAAAAACTGCAAAATCGTGTCAAGAATGTTGGGGCCTTGATCATGTCGCCACACAACATTTATTTCCTGGCAGTTTACGAAAATCAAATCTTAACAAGATTGTCAAACAATATGAAAAAAATGCTACAAATGGTACAGAAGAAATTACTGAAGGTGATACAGAAGAAACTAATGACGGTAATAAAGGGAGGCCTAATTACAGAAGAAGAAGATAAAAAGTTTGAGACGTCTCCAAAAACTCATAATTTTAGATCACAAGTGGATTCAATTACACCACGTTAGTGGGACTTCCAATCCAGCAGATGTTATGACGAAGCCTATGGGTTCTGCCAAATTAGGGAATTATCTACCTTTATTTCCATGGT
>PPNH02000084.1:0-56906 GCA_003707165.2 Phaffomyces opuntiae | reverse complement strand
TTCAAAGAACCACCAATTTCTGAATTACAACCAATCAACAAGCTTTTGAATGCTTTATTTGCACTAGGTAAGTTCCATTCACTGATACATAATGGTAATTCTTTATTGAAAACCGAAGTATTTGATTTTCTTGAGAATAATGCTTCATTTAATTGTTTAACTTTATTAGTGAAGATCAAACCAGATTCATAAATTATTGCAAAGATTTTCAAATGTGGTAAATACTTAACGCGTCTTGGAATTTGATTCAGTTTGATTGTCTTCAAAACAGGTTCAGTATTCATTGATATTGACATGATACAAAATCCATCATCTCTTAACAATGCAACTTTTGAGACATCTAAAATCAATCCAGAGTATGTTATTCTATCTCTTTGTTCCTTGATGATTATTGGAGTTGGATATTTTGAGTCTATTTCTAATTTCCAAATATGTCTTGATATTAAAATAACTTGATCATTAAACAAACTTAATAAAATTGGTTCATCAGTGACTCTGATTTTAAAATTCTCAATCAAGATATTTTCAGTTGTTAAATCAAAGGTATATGAAGCAAATTCTCCAAATCTTGAAGAGATATAAATTTGATCCTCAACAAACACTAAATCATGAGGTTCTTTGATATTGATATTCACATTTTTCACAAATGAAACTGAATCGTCTCTAAATTTATAAAGCGAAACGCTTTCTGTAAACCCAACAACAATGTATAATGTATCATTTTGAACCAGAAGTTTGGCAAAATTAGGTTGTTCTAAAATTGGAATATCTTGACCAATTTTCAAAATTTCACCAGCTGCTTTATAAAATGATAGAATTAAATCATTTTCTTTTCCACCTTGATTCACTAAAGCTATGAAATTCTCAATACAATCACCAAATATGATACTTTTATTATAAAAATGCTTTCTTAACACTTTATCATTTTCAAAATCTGCAATGGCTATAGATTCTTCTGTTATTTGGAAACATATATTTTCAAAACTTGAGATTGAGATTGTACTTGAAACCAAATCAAGCCCACTATCTGTGATATCAACCAACTCATCATTTTCATATTTAAACACCAAAGTCTTTTCAAAGAAAGTAAAAATGAAAAACAATTCTCCATTAACTTTATGTTGGAAAACATTTTGAGCTTTTCTTAAACTTGAATCATTGATTAACTTTTCTGCTTCAATACCTATCTTTAATTTAGATAATGATTTACCATGAGCCAACCAAATTTCTTCAGAATTATGTTTTTCAACAACTTCAACATCAAATAATGGAGCCCAATTTACCCATCTGTCTATTATATTAGGCTTAGAGAATTCTTCAATAGTTCTAAAATCTATATTTTCATAACAGTAGTATCCACCATTAGATACATCGCTTGAAAATAATAAATTATGAGTATCATCTTCAGACTTTTCTAATAAGAAATTAGTGATCTTTGGGACTTTTAAAATTGGTTTGAAATGAATATTATTATCATACACATTGATTAGATAAACAGTGCCGTTTTCAGTTGATATCAGAACTTCTGAATCTGGATCAGCACCAACCAATGATTCAGTTGGTTTGAAATAACTTACCGGAAATGATCCAGTGAATGGGACTTCTAAAAGTTGATGGTCAGCACATAATATTTGATTGACTTTGATAACCATTAATTTATTCTCCATGACTAATAAAACTGAATTGTTCAAGGGTATTGTGAAAATAGGTAATGGGAAATCAGCATTTAATAAATATGGTGTATGTTCACTGATTCTTGATTCATCTAACCACCATTCGAAAAGTCTTATCAGAAATCTTCTTTGAGATGTCATGACCATTAAAAATATAAACCCTCTTGAATTACCTGGATGATTTGAAGGTTCAATTAAACATGAGTTTAAAATAGTACCGTCAAACGACACATTTTGTAATCGATCAATCATTATTCCACTTGATGAGTTTGTGAAGTAGTAAAGCCGTATAAGACCTTTCATTGAAGTTAATATGGCAGCATTACCAGAAGAATGAGTGATTATATCTCTCCCCACGTCATGTAAATCAGGTAACTCTTTACTGTTATTACTTGTTCTCCACCATTGTACAACATAAGGTTTTATTTGTGATTCTAAGTTATGAAATTTGATTAGCAGAAAATAACCATTTGTAAGACATATCAATAAAGAATCCTCATCAGAAATGTTCTCTTTTATGTTTGACCTTTACGTATATTTGATGATTGAATTGAATTGAAATATTGATTCATTATTAATTTTAATTGAACTTGTTTGAACAGTGACTAATATTTCATCTAGTATTGGTTCTAATTCTTCGTCTTCTATCTCAATTGGCTCCACTTGTTTATCATTCAGATCTTCTTTAGAGGTATATCTCAACATCTCTTATTCTAAATCATCGAAATCATCAACACCAAAAGAGTCAGGATCTGTTGGTTTCAGATCCTTTTGCTTCTTGCTTGTCAGAATAGACCCATCGGCTTCTCTAATCTCTAGCTCTAGTCCCCTTAATGGTTTATCAAGACGGTATTTGACTTTATAAATGGCATTTCTTATTGAACTTGATACTAATTTATGTCTCAACACACTATATTGATCATTAAATTTTTCAATCTCCTGTGCTTTTTCGTCCATTTCAAGAGCGAAAAACAGTGGATCCAGACCATCTTCTTCATAGACGAGATCATTGTCCTTTATCTCTCTCATCCGGTGCTTCTTCTGTAGTGGACTATACATCACTATAGATACCATACAAAATTTCAAGAAATAGAGAAGAAACATCCAGACACCAAATTATAAATGAATCTAGAGAAAGTTGTGATTCCAATCCAAGTGGAAACTCTTATAAATGAGAGTATAAATAGAGCTGAATGAACCCAAATAAAAGAAAAAGAACAGAAGAACGATCTACTGGAGTTCAGAAGGACACAAGTCTAATCTCGAAGGCTGATTCCTCAAAAGGTTGCGGTTTGCCGCCAGAGATTAAACTTAGCAATAACAAATCAATTATAAATCACTCTAATATCGATCAGAAGGTTGATCAAACATCTAATACTCAGTCTCCTGGTACTAAATCATCAGATGTCCTAACAAGCGCTCAAATTCATGAAGAACACACTTTAAGAATAAATGAAGAAGATATCTCATCATATCTTGAGCCGATTCAAGAAGATTATGAGAGAGGTTACAGCTCTGTTGTTTATCGTATAGCTAAAGAAAATATTGATATATTCTTCAAAGATTTACCAGTCCATTGCGACACTATTCTTAAAATATTTGACTTTGACTATATTAGAGCATATGCAGTTCAGGGGGAATTATTATGTGAATATGATTTGAATTTAAATGATGAATTATGGGCAAAGAAACTTTATACAGAAGAGGTACAAAATTATAATAAGTTGGTAAAGAGCAATCAAACTAGTGATGTTTCAATAAAATTTCCAAATATTCTGAAATGTGGAAATATTTTCATGCTGTCTTTAGAAAAACAACCTGATGATGATGAAAGATATGACACGCCTTACAGAATGGGTTGGTTTATCTTAATGGAATATATTGATCACTTTCCAGAAAAAATCACTGAAAAAACATATCATGACGCTTATAGACAAATTGAACAAATGGTACTTAAGATAGGGATCTATTATAGTGATATTAAAATCAGTAATTTTAGAATCTCCAAAGATTCAGAGTTTATGTTTATTGATCTTGGAGCTTATCGAAAATTACACCCAGATGCTAATAAAGACATTTATATCAAGAATATGAAATTGGACGTTACTGATGAATTAAATGAAGTTACAAAAAGATTGAAAATTTGATTATTTGTTTTGTTTGCTTCTAATAAACTGGCTCTCAAATTATTTCTTTGTTATCAATTATCCAAATTCATTCATTATCAGATCTCTAGTATTTTTAGAATAATAGTTGACGTTGATGATATTCTGACCTCTGTAGTAATTAACTAAACGTCTCTTATATATGCCATAGAAACATTTTATGAAACTACCCATCCGAACATCTGATAAGCTCTCATTTTAACACTTCTTAATTCATGTATTTATTGCTTTATATTCTTCATTCTGTCCCCTAAAAGAAATCACACAATTCACCTGATCATATGGAATCGAAATTAAAAAGACCACGATTAATTAGTTCCCCTGGACTAGTCCAGAAGGAAACGATGGCAAGTTTACTTGCAAAAGCTGATTCTTCAAATGAATTATATCCTATATCACCAGCGGTTAAACAATTAATTGGGCAATTCATTAATGATAAATCCAATTTAAAAATGAATGCTGCTGGGTATGATGTAAAATACCCAGTATCATCGAATTTGCAACTTTTTTTAGGTGCTTCTTATTCTAATTTGGTTCAAGCTGATGATGTTGGTTTTGTTGATTTTGATGCCGCTGAACAAATGCCATACAGTTCAAGAAATTCAACGGCCAATACAATGAGAGATTTTGAGTTAGTGGTATCACAAATCCCTGAATCTGACATTCAAAACAAGTTGAAGATTATTCTAAGTATTATTAAAAGAGATGAAGAATTGGTTAATGACAACATCAATATCAATGATGGCTTTCCCAAAATGGCGTCCACAAACTCTTTTGGTTTTAACAATAGGAATCAGCTCGCTGGACTCTCAGAGTCGATGAAAACTCAATTCATTAAGGAGTTTTTCGTTAGCCCGCTATTACCAGCGTTTTCCATTTTGTCATATGGTTCTTGCATCTTTACTAAACTTGATGGAGGTGTAAATGTTAGAAATAGACCGGATATCAGTATTTTTATCAGTGATGATGGAGTAAGAGATTCACCAGTCATAATGATTGTTGAGTTAAAAACTAGTGGTGTTAAGGCATTAATCCAGAGATTAAGGGATTCTAAAGAGAATTTGAAATGTTTAAATACAACTGGTGGTGCTGAATATAGACCAACTAGAAGTCATCGTAAAGATACCCAATTTGCCTCAGTAATGCTTCAGTTGATAGTATACATGAATTCCACTAAAACAAATTGTATAGTACTTACTGATTCGTTAAGTGCAGTCTATTTCCAAATTGACAATTTAAGAGGCTACAAATTATTCAAAGGCAGCAGATCAGAAATCATTAAAGTCAAGGTCAACATGTTTGCTATTGATGACATATGGAGCCCAGAAAACTCATTAAATTTGCAAAGTTTGTTTTTGTTGTCAGGTTATAATAAAACATCAACTTTACCCTTAGTTACTCTATAAATAATAAGAAAGTCGATTATTAACCATGCTCCTTACTGGCTCATTGAATGAATTGCATAGCTCGACTGTTGAAACAGCTGACTGAATTTCACATCATTTGCTCATTATATTATAGCTCTAGTCTTATTATAATGTATTTATTTATTTATTTATTTATTTATAATTTATTTATTTATAATTTATTTATTTATTTAAAATTTACTTATAATTTATTTATTTATTTATTGATTTAATAATTATATAATAATTCGTAATTTGTTCATATTATAATTATATTATTGATTTATCATATTTATATATATTAATATATTAGTTTATTATAATTATATTATAACTTGTAGTTATTTGTTATGATTTATCCATTTGAATTAATTACCATCCCCCATACTAGTTATATAATAGTTGATCATGATAATCTATAATAAATAATTGTTTTTCTAGGTTTCTATTTTCTTTTAATTTATTTACAAATAATATCACTCTAAAATGTGTGATATATACAACGGATTAACTGATTTAATCAGATTGGTTTTTCTTTTGATATTCAGCAATCAATTCCTTTTGTAAGTGACTTGGAGCTTGAGCATAATGTTTGAATTCTAATGAGAATTCACCTTTACCTTGAGTAGCAGCTCTTAAAGAAGTAGCAAAACCGAACATTTGATTCAATGGACATTCAGCAGTGATTGTGAATTCATCTTGACCATTTTCAGTGTCTTGAATGATAGCAGCGTTCTTGTTCAATAATGCAATAACATTACCTTGGAATTCATTTGGTGAAGTAACGGCAACATTCATAATTGGTTCTAAAATAACAGGATTAGCTTTTAAGAAACCTTGTTTGAAAGCAGCAATTGAAGCAGTTTTGAAAGCCATTTCATTAGAATCAACAACATGGACTTGACCATCATTGATGTTCATATGAACACCAAGAACTTTATGACCGATTAATGGACCTTTTTCAACAGCATCTTCAAAACCTTTTCTACAAGCCAATAAGAATTTTTCAGGGATTTTACCACCAACGATTTGAGTTTCAAATGAATTCTCACCTTCAACTGGTTTCATTTCACCTGCAACTTTGGCGAATTGACCAGCACCACCAGATTGTTTTTTATGAGTGAATTCAAAAGTAGATGGAGCCATGATTGCTTCTCTATAAGAAACTTGTGGTTTACCAGTGACACAATCAATACCATATTCACGCTTCATACGTTCAACATAAATTTCTAAATGTAATTCACCCATACCTGAAATAACAGTCTCTTTAGATTCACCATCATATTTAACTCTAAAAGTTGGATCTTCCTTTTGGAAACGATTAATAGCCTTTGAGAAATTAGTAACATCTTTTGATTTTGGTGTGATTGATAATGAAATAACAGCATCTGGAACGTGCATTGAACTCATTGTGATTTGAACAGTACCATCAGTGAATGAATCACCTGAAGAACAATCAATACCAAAAGTGGCACAAATTTCACCAGGACCAACTTCATTGACATCTTCCATTTCTTCAGAATGCATACGCACTAATCTTGAAACTTTGATCTTTTTACCAGTTTTGACATTAGTGATGAATGAACCTTTCTTTAAACGACCTTGATAAACTCTTAAATATGTTAATTGACCATATTTACCTTCTTCTAATTTGAAAGCTAAACCGACAAAAGGATCTTTTGAACATGGTATTAATTCAACTTTAGTTTCACCATTCTTAACATCTAAACCTTCATTTAAAATCTCTGATGGATTTGGTAAATAATCACAAACAGCATCTAAAACTTGTTGAATACCAGTATTAGCTAAAGCAGATCCCATTAAAACTGGGGTGAATTTTCTAGCAATGGTGGCTCTACGAATGGCATCTTTGATTTGTTCTGGAGTTGGTTCAATTTCATCAATGAATAATTCAGCAATATGATCATCAACATCAGCTAAAGTTTCAATTAATAAAGCTCTTTTTTCTTCAACTAAATCAACTAATTCTTCAGGAACTTTATCTTGTCTAACAATAACACCTTGGTTACCTTCATTATATAAAGCGACTCTATCAATAATGTTAACAACACCTTGTAAATTAGATTCAGCACCAATTGGAACATGAATAGTAGCAGCTGGAATTCTTAATTTAGCATTGATTTGTTCGATACATTTGAATGGATCAGCACCCATTCTATCCATTTTATTGATAAAAGTAACTCTTGGAACGTTATAACGTCTCATTTGACGATCAACGGTGACAGTTTGAGATTGAACACCAGAAACTGCACAAACGACTAAAACTGCACCATCTAAGACTCTTAAAGCTCTTTCAACTTCAATGGTGAAATCAATATGACCTGGTGTATCGATTAAATTGAAATGATAATCTTTTGAATCTTTTTCCCAAGAACAATAAGTTGCAGCTGATTGAATAGTGATACCCTTTTCCCTTTCTAAATCCATTGAATCCATCTTAGCACCAACACTATCACGACCTCTAACTTCATGAATGGCTTTGATTCTACCAGTATAGAACAACACACGTTCAGTGAAGGTGGTTTTACCGGAATCAATATGAGCTGAGATACCAATGTTACGCAATCTTGAAGCATTGGTGATATCTTCTTCTGGTAATTCAGAGATGATTCTGTCAATAGAGACTTTTTCTTCTTCATAAGTTCTCATGATGGAAGAGTTATGGAACAGTCTCGCTTGTTGTGGGAAAAGACCCATAGCAGGACGAGTGACCACCGCAGAACGGAGACTTCTCAATACTCTGGACATAGCTTAAAGTGAAGAACTGAAAGTATCTAAAAGACGTTTTCTATCAATTTTTTTTATCGAACGTGAAAAAGAAAATATTTCAGTCAATTCGCGGATTTTGAATATTACGTAAGCGAGATTCAGATATTGTATCAGAGATTTGATACAGGATTTTGGACATGAAATCTCTGTTTATTAAGACTAATTAGGCATTAAAGATGGGTTTATAGAGTGGGTATTTTGAGGTGCTCACAGCGGAGTTCTTTCGGTGGCTTTCACTGCGTCAAGAAGGTTATTTCTTTCTAAAATTTGTTCTAAACTATTGAAAACTTTTCTATCATCTTGAACTGCATCTTCAAGGCCATATTGGATAATGGAATAAAGACCATATAAACCAACTAGTGTGGAAACTAAAAATGCAATGTAACCTTTGGTGGTGAAACCTAGAGGTAATGGAGGTGGTTGTTTGTTTTCACCTCTTAAATCAAGATAATCTAAATTACCAGCAGCATTACCTTCAATTGGGATTCCACCAGCTTTACAGTTATCATAGAAATCCTTTGGTGGAGTTTGCAATTGAATGGAAAATGGATCTTCAATGAAAACAGCTGCTAAACCTTGTTCTAAATGCCAATCAACATGACAATGGAAGAACCAAACACCTGGATTATCAGCTTTGAATCTAATGACTAAATAACCATTACCTTCCACATGGACAGTATCTCTGATTAGTGGATATTTTGGGAATGGATCATGGTTTTCTGGATCATAGGAAATTGGATCATCATCTTCAAATGCTTTTGATTTTTGAATGACTTGGAAAACATGACCATGTAAATGAAATGGATGTCTACCTGTATCTTTATTATTAACAACGACTTCAATGATATCATTTGGTTGAAGAACAAAACTATTGGTATTGGAACCATAAATTTGAGCATTTGTAGCTTGTTCACCAGCAGATAAAACTGTTAAAAGAGTTGGAACAACAGGATTAACGTGAGTGATATTGTTAAAGAAAGCATAATTAACACCATCACCTAAATTATCCATTACAACATCCAAGACTATCTGATAATCTGGTTCATCCAATAATTCAATATCACCAAGTGGTTTTAATGCAAAATCGTTGAATGGTTCACAATCTGTTTTATGATGAGCTGGTGGCAAAGGTTTTTCTTCATCGTACACAATGTAACTTGTAGCTTCCAATTTCAGATCTTCTGGAATAACATCCAACATTGTGTTGTCGAATTTTTGCATAAAAGCGAAATTTCTATCTTTATTTGATTTTGATTTAACTAAAACACCATATCTTTGACCAACAGTTAGATACAGATAATCCGTTTTCTTTGGTTCAACATAAACACCATCAACTTCAACAACAATAAAATCATGATCTTCAATGTAAACATATTGGGAAACAAATAAACCAATGTTAATTAATCTTAAGAAGTAGGTTGTATCTGGTTTGAAAGAGATAGTTGAGTTAGCTGTATCATTTAATAAAAGATTTTGAGGAATCGGTTCAGCACCAGTTGGATTATATCTGTTTAAAAACTCTTTGGTGACTTCATCATATTGTTTGTGATAAACATCTGAAAATGTAACAACTTTTTCTTCATCGAAGTCAAATGGGTACTTGTCAGTATCATGAATGATGAAAGCTTGTCTCATACCATCACCATATTGAGCACCAGTGTGTGAATGATACCAATAGGTACCTGCTTGATCAGGAACTGTGAAATTGTATAAAAAGGTGTCATTTGGTTGAATAGGACACTGTGTAATATATTGAGGACCATCCATATAATTAGTTCCATTCATGAACAAACCATGGAAATGAAGGGATGTGTTCTTATTGCCTAGCCCATTCGTCAAATAAAGCTCGACTCTATCACCTTTATCAACATGGATTTCAGGCAAAGGCCATTGACCATTAAATCCAATGACTTGTTTCTCTTTGATCCCATCTGGATTCGCAGTGACGTATTCTGCAGTGTAGTGGAAAGTGTGGGTCTTAGCTGCGACTGTAGATATGAGAACAGAAGCAAATAATGCTAAAACTCCAGAATAAATCATTATTTTCTAGTGTTTATTTGCTCTTTTGTGTAGAAATAATTTTTTTACTATGTGACTTTTTCAAGGTGTGGAAAAAATCATATAAAGGCTTACTAAGCTTCAAAGACACAATGACGCAAAATTCATTCTACACTCTTTATAAGTCATCCATTCATTACTTTTTACGCTTTATAACTTAGCAAATTCTTCTGGTCCATCAATGATTGTTTTCACCACTTCTTTCCCGTTTTTAATAACGTTATCGTAAGCTTCTTTAGCTTGATCGAATTTGTATCTATGTGAAATGATCTTTTTAACATCAATTTTACCTAATGAAATCAAGTCAACTGCATCATTGTAATCACCATGACAGTATCTGAAATTACCAGTGAATAACACTTCCTTTGCCGTCAATTCTGCAATTGGGAAATTGATATCATCTTTACCCATCCCAACTTGAACGAAATTACCACCTGCTTTAATGATACTGATACCATTTCTTATACAAATTTCAGCACCGGTGGCTTCAATAATAACATTTGGTTCTTGTCCTAGTAGTTCAATGACTGATTTCTTGAAATCTTCAACCTTTGATGAATTTAAAACATGAGTTGCACCAATATCTTTAGCCATTTGTAATTTTGAGTCAAAAACATCAACGACTAAGACTTGTGTTGCACCAAATGCCTTAGCGACACCAGCTGCTAATAATCCAACTGGACCAGCACCGAAAACGACAACTCTTGAGTTAAATCTGACATTGGCTCTTTTAGCAGCATGAACACCAACTGCTAATGGTTCAACTAATGCACCTTCTTCTAAAGAAACATGATCTGGTAATTTAACTAAGAAATCTTCAGGTGATTGATAATATCTGATTAATGTCCCATCATATGGTGGTGTAGCACAGAATTGCATATGTGGACATAGATTATAATTACCAGACTTGAATTCTTCACTGTATCTACTTGGGATGCCTGGTTCAATTGCAACTTTATCACCAACTTTAACTCTTGTTACTTCATTTCCGACTTCAACGACGACACCTGATGATTCATGACCTAGAACCATTGGTGAATTAAGAACAAAAGAGCCAATTTTACCATGTGTGTAATAATGGATATCTGAACCACAAATACCTGTTTTCTTGATAACTAATTTGACGTAATGGGGATCTTTTAATTCTGGGACAGGTCTGTTCTCGATGACAATCTCACCGACTTTTTTAAGCACGACTGCTGGATTGGTTAGTGATGCTGACATTATTCGAATTTGTTTTGAATATATTTATGAACTCATCACTCATGTTTCGAAGTGAAAGTTTCGGAATATTAAAATCGATGAGAATTATTATTTCTCCAGTATCCAGTACAAAAATAGTGACGTCATAAGCAGAGATAATAAATAAGTGTATATAATTGTAGCCAAAGTTCAACATTAATAATTAAAACATTTTTATAACTCTTGATATGCAAATAAATAAATAAATAGTATAATATTCTTACTCGGCTTTAATATAGTCTTCACAGTCTTCTACTTTTGGAACTTTAGTTTTGGAAAATGAAGATAAATGATTGTAATAATGATCCAAGTTTTGTAAATTTGGATCTATCTTAATAAATAATAAATAAAGTTCCACAATTTGTGCCCTTGTTCTTTCATAACCATCATAGGTTAAATCTGCAACAAGTTCGTTTAATTTTAGAATGATTTTCTCTAATTCATTAAATTCTTCGTCATATCTTTTAAAATTTTGTAAATTTGCCATGATATAAAATTCAATCATGAATAAACAGGTATATTTTTCACCTTTCAATTTCTTATTCAATAAAAATCTATTGAAAATTAAATCAAATCTATCAATAAAACTTTTTGCATCTATTGATTGAATCATAAGGCAAACTGATTTTGTAGCAAGTTTACTTATATGTTTTGAAGATTGTGATGATCTAGTTAATGGAATTAATGAGTGTAATAAATCAATAAATTTGTCGATGCTTAATCTGTTACCATAATAAACCATATCTCTCAAGAAAACTATAACTTTAGCTAAAAGTTTAGTTCTAGTAGTTGAAACCAATTGTAAGATGTTTGGTAATGTTTTTTCAATTTCATGTTGAAAATACTCATAATTTTGTTCTGGTAAATGAGTTCTTAAATGACCAATTAAGATATCAAAATGATTATATTTCTCTTCCCAATTTTCAGAAGTTTCTTTTTCTTTGTATAAAAGCATTATCTTTTCAATCTCTAATTCATCAATCGAATCGATCACCTCTTCATCATACTTGATCTCTGGGTCTTCATCAAATAATAAAGTTAAATATTCTTCAAAGTTTCTATCATCTGAATCTAAAAACTTCTCAACGTGATAGTTAAGTTTGATATGAGTTGTAGATTTTATAACTGGAGAAGATGTAATCATCTTTGATCTTTTAGGTGATAAGACTGGAATTCTACTTGGTGAAGGTGAAGGTGTGTTTTTTGGAGATTTCTTCTTATCTAAGTAAACAACTCTTAGAATTGATTCCTTTCTTGGAATTCTAGCTGACGAGTTTGGTGATTCAATAGCTGCACTTGCTGCACATTCAATTAACTCTGAGTCATTAAATGGGTCAAGTTCAGGTAGTGATGATTGATTCAAATTTTCATCATGGATCTCAAAATTATTATCAATTGAATCTTTTTTAATTGTGTTTAGTGTTAGAGTTGAAACATTACTTTTGATCTTCCCAGTTTCATTACTTGTTTTATTTTCAAATTCAAACTTATTTTCAATTATATCATCAATTGGAACTTCTTTAAAATACATATCCTCAATTGCTTCAACTCTTGGGATAGGTTTGTCTTCACAATCTCTAGTTGTACTTCTAGTTGTACCTGGTTCACTTTCAAGCTCATTCATTCTTGTACTCAAATCTTCAGTAGGATTAAAGATGGATTCTTCTTTATCAGAGAGAAAATCATCAATAATTATCAGTTCAGGTGATTCAATTTCTTGCATTTTTCTTATATTATTTTCTAAATTTGTTTCATTTGGAGTGATTTGATTGAGGTTTGGAATATCAACGGTTTCAAATTTAATTACATCTGGCTTATAGGATGTAGTGCTCTTAGAATCAGAATTCAAGACAGATAATGGTTTTCTTATTTCTTCGATATTTTCATGAGATCTTTCAGGTGAAGGAGTTCTAATCTTCAAAGCAACTTTAACTTTATCCTGTTCTTTCGATTCAATCTTTTCATTATGAATTTTCTGAATGGAGATTAATAAATCACTGTTTGAACTGGTTGTGACAAATTTAAACTCATCAGCAGAATCCAAAGTGAATGGAGGTAAAAGATATTGTTCGTCAGACCCCACACTAATATCCATATCATCGGATAAATAACTTAAATTTAATGGAGAGCATTCTATGTTTTCATCAAGAATTGGTGGTGGTAAAGTAGTTTTAGAACCTAACTGTTGAATTAAGTCATCATCAAGATCATATTTATAATCATATATCGGTGTAGGGTGTTCCATAACGGTGACAAATCTATCATCTTCAAACTCGTTACTGGTTTGAGAGTTCAATAGAGATAGTTCCAGCTCATCATATTCATCTTCTTCTTCCATTTCTCTTGTTTCTTCCTCTTCATCTTGAACTTCTTGAGTGATTTCCACCTCAGGATCATTAGATATCTCAATACCATACTTCTCTATTTCAAACCTAATGATAACACCAATTGACACTAGAGTAATAATAAATGAGACCACAATAAATGGAAAATAAAACCCCAGATTATCATTAACCAAACCAATAGAATCATTTAGATCCTTAACATTAAAAATAGAATCTGATCTGATACTCTTCAACAATTCACCAAACCCATCACTGACATCGTCATCTTGTAACCCAATAAACCCTTCCTCTACTTCAATAGGGACGATTGGTGCTTCAAAATCAGTGAAATCATCATCATCAATGTCAATTTCAAATTCATTGAAAGGTTCAAAATTCAGAGATTCATCAACAGCGCCATGATCAAAATCGTTGGAAATGTTTGGATCATCAACTGGATTTTTCAAAGGTTCAATTAACTTTGGATATGAAGCTGGATTATAGTGGAAAGTGTCGACTAAATCTTTCCAAATTGCACTGATAAACAGGTTAAAAAACTGGAAGATTCCCATGATTTAAATGAGATCTAGAGCGAGTCTGATTGCAGACAATTCCGGTATCTGAATGAGTGAAGAGTCCGTTGAGATAGTGCCAAAAGAGATGGTCAAATACTCAAATTAAATAGAAATAAAATTAAGACGTTGTTTAAATTCGATCGATCCTCATAATTTTGGCGTTGTAAAAAATAATTTTTAACTGCACGAAAAATCCAAAAAATAATTGACACAAACTTGACACAAAAATATGGAAAAGTGTGAAAATAATAAAATTTTCTACTCAATTTCGACTACGGAAGTTTCAGTTCATACTAAAACATACTTCATATATAATGCTATATAGTCAAATATACGCTGGTTGTCCATAGTATAGAATTTTGCTCCATTCTGCTTGGTTCCGGCGGACATTCCGATTTTTGCAAAAACTTATATATTAATAGAGACCAACACTTTCATTATTGTATTTTAGTTTCTTAAATTAAAACTTATCTGCGGTGTCCCGCTGGCCGCCGGAACGTGGAGTAACCAGCTAGCTGGCCGTAGATGCTGAAATACTGTATATAACTAGGTCTAATTAGACTGGGTACAAATTAGCAAATCAATCTGGGTACACAGATATGAACATAACATGGAAGATATATTTTGTGCTTTAAAAATAGCAAAAGTTTGCTTGAACCCATAAAAAAGCGCTTTAGAATTATTCAAATCAGCAGTACTTATACTGAAGTTAGAGTGATATATGATAATGGCAATTTACATATAAAGTTAGATATAATTACAATAAGCACAGTCTTAATCAATAGAAGTACTTCAATAATAAATAATAAATAGTAAATAAACATCAGATTTCAATAAACTCAATTGGATCACGATCAGGTTCAACCCATTCAAACTCTTCACGAATCCCCATTGATTCCCAATAATCTTTATATAATAACTCCTTTTGATCAGGGATTAAAAACATTCCATTTTTAGATAGTTGATTGATGACATTTTTTTCAACATTAGCGTCAGGATTCTCAATAAACTTCAACTTATAGTTTTTTAACAATGGAGTATTTAACAATTCAAAATTATAAACGTTACTATAATATAGCTGTTTAACTATTTCAATTGATTTAGAATATTGTTGAAATTCAACCATTGCTGAAATTTTCTTAAAATTTGATGTTCCTGGAAACCAGTCAATGAAATCACTCCTGTATGAAAACGGTGTGATGATTAATGATTTGAATAGGATTAGATTTATTGATATTAATTCAGAAATGGTGATTAATGATAATTCAATATTGAATAATAAACCCAATGAATAGTTTAATGTAGTGATTATTGACATTGAATAGATTAAATTCTTTTGTAACTTTTTAATGCTTAATGATTTGAAGTAATTTTTGTTATCATTTAATAATTTAAACAACGTTTCATAGTCTTTATATTTGTAAAGCAATAAATTTGTTGAAATTTTGATCAGTTCTAGATTTTGCGATTCATTAACTAATTTTATCAAGTTTGAAATGGGGGGAATTGGTTCAATCGTTAAATATTGTTTGAGTACGGGAACAGGAATGGTTTTATTTCCATTCATTTTATGTAATTGTCTGATAAGGTATTCATTAACGTCAAATGGTTTGATTTTGATGATTTCATTAATGGAGTTCTTATTGAAGATTAAAGGATCTTTGATCTTTGTATGAGTTGATTGAAATTCTTTACATAATTTAACCACGTTTATTTGATTTTCTATACTGTTTTTCGATCTGTTAACCTGAACCAATGAGGAAACGACTGATTTCAAACTTTGTAAACGTTGCCCATTCATCAAACAAATTCTGCATGATAATTTTTCCTTATCGAAAATCTGTCACATTTTAAGATTTTAATTAACCGGATAAATCCAGACACCAATACAACCCGATTAGGCAAAAAGTAAACAAACTAATACAGAACTTTTTCACAACTAGTAAAAAATCATTAAAATAGAATAAAGAGCTTTTATAGAAGAGAAAGAGCCAAACTCATCATGTCAAATATAACGAGTTCAGGGGAAGAATACGAGGAATTAGAAGTCATTGGAAGAGGATCCTTTGGAAGGGTACGTAAAGTGAAAAGAATAAGAGATGGTAAATTATTAGTTCGTAAAGAAATACCATATGGTCATATGAACCCAAAGGAAAGATCCCAATTAGTCGCTGAATTCCGTATATTGAGTGAATTGAAGAACACTAATATCGTGCAATACATTGAACATCAACATATCCCTGAGTATCATATGATTTTCCTATATATGGAATATTGTGATGGAGGAGATTTATCAACAATTATCAAATCATATAAACAATCAAACCAATACATTTCTGAACAGATCATATGGAATATCTTCACACAGATGCTGATGGCGTTATACAGGTGTCATTATGGTGTTAATTCTCCTTTGATTTCTAATATTTTCGATGATTTAGAAATTCCAATCAATGAAAATAATAATACAGTTATTATTCATAGAGATATTAAACCAGATAATATTTTCCTTTCAAATGGGACTTTCAAATTAGGTGATTTTGGATTAGCTAAATTATTAAACCATGAGATTGAATTCGCCACGACTTGTGTTGGTACCCCATATTATATGTCACCTGAAGTGCTTTTAGATAAACCGTATTCTCCATTATGTGATATTTGGTCATTAGGTTGTGTTATTTATGAGTTATGTTCATTACATCCACCGTTTCATGCGAAGAGTATATTACAATTACAAGAAAGGATCCAAGTGGGGAAGTATGCTGATATTCCACAACATTATTCAAATTCATTAAGAAGAGTGATTGATAAATGTATTCAAGTGGATCTGAATAAAAGATCATCAACTATGGAATTATTGAAAGAGATTGAATTCAAGATACAAATTAAGAATTTGCAATTGATTAATTATGAAAAAAATTTGAAATTCTTTGAGACTGAATTAATTAATAAAGAAAAAGATTTGATTAAATTTAAACAAAATATTAATGAAGAATTGAAATTCACAAAAATAGCATTAGAGCAAGAAATTGAAGAGATTAGACAGACTTATAAGAAAGATTTCCAATATTTTGTTGAGAAGGAAGTCAATAGAAGATTGAATACCAATAATATTAAATCAAAACAGTATGATAACAACATGGAAAAAAGAATCAATAATGATGAATTAATTCAAAGAAGAAACGTTAAGAATTATTCAATTCAAAACACAAATAAAGGAAATCAACTATTGAATAAAAACCCACAATTATTTGAATTTAAAGACAGTAACGAACCAAGATCAATAAGAAACTTCAACACAGAATGGGTATAAACTTTACATGAATTATTAACAAAAAACCATCTATTTATAACATAACATATAGGATAAAATTATTCCCATTTAGTACCAGTTAAAGCTTCATAAGCTTCAACGTATTTTTCTTTAGTTCTAATAGCGATATCTTCAGTCATACTAACGCCTTCTTTACCGTTTAAACCATTTGAAGTTAACCAATCTCTTAAGAATTGTTTATCATAAGAATCTTGACTTTCACCTAATTTATAAGTTTTAGCATTCCAAAATCTTGAAGAATCTGGTGTTAATACTTCATCAACTAATACTAATTCATTATCATCAGTTAAACCAAATTCAAATTTTGTATCAGCAATGATGATCCCTTTAGATTTAGCTAATTCTTTAGCTTTAGTGTATAATAAAATAGCCAATTTTTCAATTCTTTGACATAATTCTTCACCAACGATTTCATTAGCTTGTTCAATTGAGATGTTTTCATCATGATCCCCCTGTTCTGCTTTTGTAGAAGGAGTAAAGATTGGTGTTGGGAATTCTTCAGATTCTTGTAATCCTTCAGCAACTTTAACACCATGAACAGTTCCTTGCTTTTTATACTCTTTCCATGCTGAACCGGTGATGTAACCTCTGACGATGACTTCTAATGGAACTAATTTATATTTTTTAACTAATAAAGATCTATTAATTAATTGATTTTTATATTTAGGTTGACTTAATTCAATTGGTAATTTTGAAAAAATGTCATCTGTTTCAATGATATGAGTCAATGTGTATTGTTTTAAGAAATCAAACCAAAATGTGGATAATTTTGTTAAGATTGAACCTTTTTCAGGAATACCATTTTCCATAATTACATCATATGCTGAAATTCTATCAGTTGCAACGAATAATAAAGTTGATGGATCAACTTCGTAGATGTCTCTGACTTTACCACGGGCAATCAATGGTAGGATGTTGTCTAGATTGGTGGTTGTGATGGACATGTTTGTATAATTGATATAAATATCAGAAGTGAGTATTAATTAATTAGATAAAGATTTTTTTTAAATTATGTCAATTTATCAACTGAGTCAAAAAAATTAAATTAAATCCGAGTTTTAAGCACCAACTACAAATAATTTTATAATACAATTTCTATATTCTATGTTGTGTGTTTATGTACGAAGCAGCTGGAAGTTCTTGTATTCATCACTAAGAATCTCACTGACGAATCTGTTTTCAACGATTTGTTTCGTGTTTAATCTGTTCTCTCTTCTAATTAATAGATTCTCAACTAAATATTTAGCATCATTTAACTCTTCATTATTACTGTTACTGTTCTGTTCATTATTATTATCATATGCATACCATTTCCAATCTATTCTTGCTATTCTATGTGACACTTTGGATTGTCTTCTTGATCTGATTGTATTAGGTGAAACTGGAGGTGGATCAAATGGTAATCTATTTTCCAACATACTGTACAATAAAACACCTAATGCCCAACTATCTGATTCTCTACCATCATAAGGTAAACCAATTAAAAGTTCAGGTGGAACATAATCTTCAGATCCACATCTTGTTTTCAATAATGGATTTAATGGATCAATTTCTCTTGATAAACCAAAATCAGTTATAGTTATCAATGAAGTTTCTTTTAAATTTCCAATTGATAATATTTCATCAATTGAATGATTCATTAAAATATTTTCCAGTTTAATATCTCTATGAACGATATTATTGAAATGTAAATAATTAATACCTATTGAAATTTCAGCAAATATTTTTCTAATTATACTCAATGATAACTTTGATCTTTGATGTGATATTAATTCAAATAAATCACCACCTTTATAATATGGAGTAATGATTAGATACTTGTCTTTTGATACATTTAAGGATAATAATTTTATAATTGATGGATGATTCATAGTTTGTAAAATCTTTAACTCTCTCTTCAATGAACTTTCAATCCTAAGTTTAGTTTCATGTTGAGCTGGTAATACAACGATTTTAATAGCAACTTTTGCAAATACTGGTATTTGTTCATTAATTAATTCACCTAATATAACAGTACTAAAATTTCCCTTCCCTATATTTTTAATATATTTCCATTTATGAGAAATACCATTTTTATCTAATCCTTCATAAATTAAGTCATCTGAATTGATTTCAGAAATTATCTGTTCTTCCCTTTCTAAACCAATTGATTGTTGTAATGGATTTGATAAATTCCTAATTGAATTGACTTCAAAAGAAGGATTGATTTCAGATAAAACTCTTGGAGAATTAGCAATTGATTGAGTAGGTCTTGAATTCAGAGAACCATAAGATTTTTTAGGACTTCTGATTGGGATTCTTGGAGATGGAATTGTGATTAATTCATCAATAGAAGGGGATTTTGAATGGAAAGTAGCAGCAGATTCTAAACCAATTGGAGATGGCAATCCGGTAAGACAGTCATAGTCCATAGAAATCGGGGAATTTAAGGTGAGATCATGTGCTTGTGGTGATGAGGTATCCAGTTTTAAATTTTTGAAATCATCATAATCATTTTTTAGTTGATCTGAATGGTCTGAATATGACATTGAAGTGTGATAAAGGGTATGAGGATATTATTGAATGGATTGGATAGTTATGATAAATATATGTGAGTGATTCAAATTATTGGTTATTGTGATTGTAAAATTGTGTGTGTGGTTTTGAATATTTTGTGATTTCTTACTGATAAGGATTAATGGGGATAAGTGATATTCTGTGATTGGATAGATTGCGCTATTGAGTTGAGTGAGTGATGTAGATGAATATGAATGGCGGAAACAGTAATAAAACAAGCCTGAATTGATGAGTTTCAGGTACAAAAACCAACAACTGAAATCAGTCTAAATTTGACTTGTTTACTTTCTTGAAAAAAAAAATTTATGTGATGGTAAAAAAAAAAGAAACAGAAAAAAGATCGGCGGAAAAACACGTGACAGTCACACGACCCGCTGACTAAGAAATTACGTAAGCTTTTTTTTTTTTTCATTTCTTTATTAAAACAAAACACTTCCCACAATTTTTTGTATGAATAACCGCCACTGAATTGGTTGAACGAAGTAGCTAAAATGGACTCAGATGAGGTGGTGATATCTTCATCAACGGTGACCAGCTCAGCGCCTCCACCGATCCCACACATCACAGCGAATATCATCTCATTGTCGTCAATTCTTAAGAAATTCACCGAGTTTTCTTTCACTGAGTTATCTTTCATATTATCAACTCAGCCAAATGATGAAGCTAAAAAGAAGAAGTTATTAGAGTTGATTGTCCATCTGAGGAAGGAGTTCATCAGATTGTTTGTGTTGGTGAAATGGTCCAAATCTTCATCTGTTGAATTCACTAAACTAATTGATTTATTGGCTTATTTAAGAGAACAAACACAATACTTCACCACACTGATCTGGTCTACTGCTGCTCTGAACCAATCTTTATTGAGTGCCAAATTACCTAATCCTGATATTATCACGTCATTAGAAGTGTTGAATAATGGAAGACCAATCTTACCAACTCATAATTTAATTCAAAATAAACCATTGAGTAATGATAAAGTATTGAAAGTTTTACAAAATTTAAACGTTTTATTAAACATCAAATTTGCCGTAATTGATGATATTCCACAATTGTTTTTAAACGATTTTGTTATTAAAGATGGTAGGATTTACATCAATACTAAAGATTATAATTTCCAATTAACTCTATTAAATAAGAATAATTTTGTTTTAATCGATTTTAAATTTAATAATAATGATTTAAATATCAAAAATCCAACTAAGTTATTTAAAATTTCAAATGATTTATTAAAATCCAATAATTTCAATGAATTAGAATCAATTTTCAAAAATTACAACAATTCAATTAAATTTTATCTAATTCATTTAAAATTAAATAAGATCAAGAATATAACCCATCAATACAATCCAGAAAATTTCTTAATTAAATTGAATTATTGGATAAATTCAATTGTTTTCAAAAATTCATACCTTGAAATTGGATTAAACAGTTCCAATGAAATTATTTATAAATGGTTTAAATTTAATAAATTCATTAAAACTTTTAAAAATATTCAAGATATTGAGATTTTTTTGAAAAATATCCAATTAAAACATTGTAAAGAAATCTTATCACAAATTAATGATTTATACATAAATAATTCATTATTAAAATTAAATCCATCAACTGGTTTATTTTATTTTCAAAATTCAACTCCATTTTTAAATAATTATGTTAAAAAATTAAATGTTGATGATTTCAACAAGATTAATGAAAATTTAAAACAATTGAAATTATCATATAGATTTAATCAACTTTTATTAATCTTAAATGTTACAAATTGGTTATTAAATGATCAAAAATTATCAATCAATGATTTAAGAAAATTGGTTGATGGTAATAATGATGCAATTAATCAAAGTTCTAAAACAATTAAAATTTTCAGACGTAAAGAATGGCCTGTTAATTGGCAATTAATTTTATTAAATGATAAAGAAATTCATGGATTTATTGGAATTTTTGATAATAATAATTTAATTCATTTTAAAGAATTAAAGATTGATGGGTTAGAATATTTCAATTCTAAAGAATTCATTTCTGAAATTACACAAGAAATATTAATTGAAATATTAAAGATTGAATTGAAAAATTGCAGATTTAGACATGAAAATACAATTGTTAATGATATAGATATTGCTAATAAGATTAATAAATCAGCTGGATTATTTTTGATTGAAACTAAATCATTTGTTAATATTTTGAATTGTTCTGATATATTATATTTAAAATATGAAATTTTACCAAATTTAAACATTAAAATTGAAATTTATGGTAAATTATTTAAAAATTTTGAAAATTTAAGTATATTTGAAATCAATATTGATAAAAATGATGGGAATTTCAAAATTGAAGAAATTTTCCAATCAAATAAATTTAATGATGAAATTAATTTTTTAAAAATTATTAAATTAAAACTGATTAAACTAAGTAAAATTTTAGAATTAATTGATGTTTTAAAGAGTGAATTAAAGATTAATTTAATTTCAATTAATTTAAATGAAATTAAATTCTCATATAATAATTCATCAAATAATTTAATCACTTTGAAAAATGAAACAAATGGATTAAAATCAATTGAATTTAATGAATCAAATCCACATACATTATCACATTTATTAATTCAAAAATATTTAAATTCAAATGGAATTTCTAAATTAATTACATATTTAATAAATTCAATAAATTTATTTGAAATTTTTCAAAAAATTAAATCAAATTCAATTGAATTAAATAAATTAAGTTATAAATTCAATTTTGAAATAATATTAAAGAATTTAAATTTTATTAATTTGTTATATTTTAACAATAAATCAAACATATCAATTAAATTAAACATCAAGATAAATCATTACAAGAATCATTTTAAATTTAATTTATCAATTGAATCAAATAATGATAAAATTCAAAAAAAATTATTACAATTGTTTAAGAATGGGAATAGTTTGGGAGATAATAAAACTGTATTGTTTTTAAATGATTGTATTTATTGTGATGATTTGAATTTAGAAAATTGTTTAAATTATATAAATGAAGAAATCTTGAAAAGTTTTTGATAAAATAGACGTTAATGAAATCATGAATTTACAATGATGTAGAAAGTATGTCATAGTAATAAATAAATAAATAGTAATAAATAAATAAATAGTAATAAATAAATAAATAGTAATAAATAAATAAACAGTAATAAATCAATAATCATAAGGCAAAGGATCATCCAAAACTTCAGGAACATGTCTCATATATTTCGTTCCTCCAGGTCTAGTTGGGGCAATATAAGGGTCAGGATGCCTATATAACACCAATTTCTCTTCAACACTCTTAACTATTTCATTTAATTGTTTGGGATTAGACACCATTTTATTCATTTCAAATTGTTGTCTTATTTCTAATGATTTTAATCTGAATAAATCTCTTCTACAAATCCAATTGCGGGCGAGTGTTAGTGAGGATTTGTAGAGAAGCATGATTCTCTGGCGGTTCTGTGGCGTGAATGGGAGGGTCATGTTCTTATAGCGATGATATTGTTATTAGTGGTGATGTTGGTTATGTCATTAATTGAGGAGATTTTATTAGTGTGGGCATCCAGACACCACAAGGACATCACTCATTTCAATGGAATTAATTCATATTGCTGGTACTAATTACACAAACATCACCGAATTATCATGATTGAAGAATTAGAAGACCGTGTCATTTTGACTCATCCATCCACTCAATCCACATCAGTCACGATCTTGAAATATGGAGCCACTGTAATTTCATGGTTATTGAATTCAAAAGAACAATTATGGTTATCAACAGCTGCAAAATTAGATGGTTCTAAACCTGTCAGAGGTGGGATCCCATTGGTGTTTCCTCAATTCGGTAAGAAGAGTCATGGTCCCACAAAGGATCTAGCACAACATGGATTTGCTAGAAATAATGAATGGGAATTCTTGGGACAAGTTAAAGCAAATCCACCAACTGTTCAATTTGGATTAGGACCAGAGAATATCAATGATGAAATTTTAAAATTATGGGAAGATGGACAAAATGATTTCAGTTTGATTTTGACTGTTGAATTAGGTGAAGAATCATTAAAGACACAGATTGAAGTGTTGAATACCGGTGATAAATCATTTGAATTCAATTGGTTATTTCATACTTATTTAAACGTTGGTGATATTGAAGACGTCTTGATTAATAATCTGCCAGGGACTTTATGTTATGATCAGTTATTGAAGCAGAGTTATGAAGAAAAGCAACCAGTTGTTAGTTTCCATGAAGAATTAGACAGGATTTATCAAAAGATTTCAAATGAGACAATTATTCAGGTTGTTGAATTAGGACATCCTGTTCATACGTTAAAGAGAGAGAATTTACCTGATGTCGTTGTTTGGAATCCATGGATTGAGAAAAGTGGTGGAATGAGTGATTTTGCACCAAGTGATGGATATAAAAGTATGGTTTGTATTGAACCTGGTTATGTTTCTGAATTTAAAGAATTGAAACCGAATGAATCTTGGATTGGTTCACAAATCTTGACTAAAGATGGGTTGAAATATCAGGTTGTATAAATACTAATTTCTACATTATAAGTATAAAAAGAGTCAGTGTGTATTAATTAATTTCTTCGATTTTTTCTTCTTCTTCATCACTTGAACTGAAATCTTCTTCCTTGACTTGATCAGTTGGAGCAGAAGCTGAACCAGGGGCATTATTACCCATCAAGTGTTGTAAATCTTTTAATTGATCCAATCCTTGTAATGAGTTAAAATCGACATTTTGTCCATCACCTCCAAAACCTTGAGGTAAATAACCATTATCTTTAACATCTTCTTCATCTTCCTGCTCGTCTTCATCTCTCCATTTTTCGAAATCTGTCTTGATGTAATGATATTTTAATTTCGATTTAGTTAATCTTGACCAATATTCTTCATTAAGATTCAATTTATTAATGATTAAACTTATTGAATTCCCAGTGATTTTTTGTTTATAATTTTCAGAATCAACATCATCGAAGAATTCTAATGATAGTGAATAATGAGTGGAATCATCATCAGAGTCACTTTCAACGGTTAAGTGAGTCTTAGTTAATTCTAATTTTGTTTTAATTGCATCAGGGATTCTGATTGTTAAGAATAGAATGTTTTTGGATGCATCAGTGGCACTGGATCTTTGTGCCCAAAGGACTGCATAGAGTGTTAGTACTGGAGGGAAGTGTGGAATTGAATGCGGAAGTGCTTACCTTCTGGAGTGATTGGCATTGTATGGTGTAATTATTAGTATTAATTTAATGAAGTTTGTTAAAGAAAGAAAGTGAATCTTCGAGAATTTTATTTAAAGGGAGAAGTTGCCCGGATTTGACACAATTTATTTATAGAGAAGAGAGAAGATCAAATGCTGGATAGATTGCCCACTGAGATCATGCTGGAGATCATGATGGAGATGCCTGTGCTCAGATACATAAGCAGGAACTTCTATCGTCTCTCCAATGAAATTTTCAAGATGAAAGCGTTAGAATTGATTGAATTAAACGAGATTGAACTGAATGAAGCGTTGATTAGGCATTATTCCAACACATTGTCGTTCTTTAATGGAGAATTGAATGAATTGTTGCATCCTGAGTTCAATTGGAAGTTTGTGTTCAGTTTCATCCAAAACAGGAAACTCATATTGAATGATTTCAAGAAGTTCAGGATCCAGCCATATTCTCATGCTGATGATTATTCATTTGATGAATTCTCAGTGATGATGAAGAACGTCCAGTCGTTTAGTTTCAGTGATTGTGTGGTGTTGAGTCAAGGTGAGTATCTTTTCAATCTGGCACTCGTTAATCATGGTGTCAGTTATGGCTTGAGTACCACTGAATTCAGAATCAGGCATTATCTCAATGAGACGTTGATTAAAGAAGATATTTATTTCCCATCGTCCATGATCAAAGACATCTTACCCACCGGTGTGATAAGTGTGATGCGTCTAGGATCATTTACAGTCCACAATCCATTTGAAAAGATCATGGTGTCAATATCAGAGAATGGAATGTTTGCCAAATTGAATTTACGATTAATTTACATTGAATTCACACAGTTGAAACCGTTTAAAACTAATAATGATTACGTTTATTACACCACTGAACTGAATGAATTGGAATTGGCCAATTATATGTCCTTCCAGGGTCTTAAAATACCTGAATATGAAATTAAAGACAAGTTTTGGTATCGTGATACTTCATTAAATTTCAAAATGGAAACTCCAACCCAGCAAAAATATCAGAAAGAAGAGTACAAATATCAGAATCCAATGATGAATCGAACTAGAGTCAGATTTTGATGCGTTTCAGTACTGAAATCTTGAGATATTCAACAATTCATTGGAATTCACGTGATTAATTTAGTGGCGAGAAAATTTTCATTTTCATTCAGAAAGAAGAAGAAGAAAAAAAAAAGAATTTTTTTAAAGTGTTAAAGAAACACCAATCAATTCCAGCAATGTCAGCAGAAACATCTGAATCTCTCTTCGACACAACGTTCACGTCCCAGCAACAACAACAGCAAGGCCAGCAGCAACACCAACAGACAGAAGACCCTTCTGAAATCGATGTTCTTCCAAGTTTGGAATCACAGAATGAAGCCATCATCGGATACAGAATCTTAGTTTCTATTAAAGAAGCAGGTATAATCATCGGTAAAGAAGGTTCTGTCATTGCTAATATTAGAGACTCCACCAACGTTAAAGCTGCTATTTCTCCCGTCGTGCCAACTTGTCCTGATCGAATTTTAACAATCACTGGTTCAGTTAATTCAGTTTCTCATGCTATTGGACTTGTTAGTGAAGCACTAAGGAGTTCACCATTAGATGATTCATTATTCGTTTCATTCCCATTGAAAAGGTTAAATGTCAATGATGATCCAGAAGTACAAAGTTTAAGACTATTGATTCCAAATGCTCAAATGGGTACAATCATTGGTAAACAAGGTTCAAGAATCAAAGCTTTACAAAATGAATATCAAGTTAAAATAACAGCATCCAAGGATTTCTTATATAATTCCACTGAAAGATTAGTTGAATTACAAGCAACTCCTAATGAAATTGAATCGGTTTTAGCGGTATTATCAAGATGTTTATTAGAAGATTGGCATAATGGTACAGGAACTTCATTCTACGTTCCTACTCCAAGATCAAATTCTCGTCATAATAATAATCAAAGTCATAGTCAGAATAATAATCATGATTTAATTTCTAAAAAAGTGAAATTCCCAAGTGATATGGTTGGTTGTTTGATTGGGAAATCAGGATCAAGAATTCAAGAGATTAGAAAAGTCACAGGGACACAGATCTTAATTGATAAAGATGATGATAATAATGAACGATTATTTGAATTGATTGGGTCTGTTAAGAGTGTTGAAAGGGCATTAGGTTATTTGAATCAAAATTTGGAAAAAGAGCAAGAAAGAAGAGAAAGATTGGCAAATGAGTAGTTATTGTGTGTGTGTGTGAGTGTGTGTGTCTCTGTTTTATAATATTAGTTGAAGAACGAAGTCTATGAATTATTATGATTTTTTTTTTTTGCTTTTGAAAATTTATTGTTTTGTATTAATAATTACTGTGTGTTTTATATGTTGAGAGTGAGTGTAGTGACGAGTCAAGTGATTACGGTTCTAATTGTTATATCTTTGTAATTTGTATTGATAATTAGGACTCTTGATATCATCTTTGTTTACATTTTACTCAATTAGGAAACCGCATATAGACCACAAAGAAAAAAAATTAAATAAAAATTAAAAGAACTCATAATTTGTGGATTAAATCATTGGATTCATTCACATTACAAGCTGGTCTTATAATCCTCAGAATTACAATAATCATCAAATACAATGACATCCAATTTTCCTGGTTCATTTCCTGGTTCTTTCTATCCTGGAATCAAACCATTAATCAATGATACAAACATCCCATTGAACAATAATCGTCCAAACACAACATTATCAACATTAGAAACTTCATCTTCATCTTCAATATTTAATTATACCCCTAGTGAAGGTTTATATCCTAATATTTCCCATTTAGCTGCCTCAACTCCATTAATCCAAACTAATAATCACAACAATAATAACAACAATAATAATCAGAATAATGTTTTCATTAATAAGAATAAAGATTCATACCTGTCTAAAGAATGTGAGAAATTAGGATATAGTAATAAATTAAGTACTAATGTCCTTTCTGAATTAGATCAACGTGCAATTTCAAAAATTGGAGAATTAAATGGTGTTAATCAGGGGAATAATGGTGTTAGAAGAGGTGTCATGGGAAGGGAGAATAGTAGAGTCTTTGATAAATTAGAGTCTATTTCATCTCATTATGCTGTCAATAATAATCATGGGAGTATTGGAATTCATAAAGATGATTCAAATGATTCACAAAGACAAGAACTGCATTCTAAAAGAATAATTGATTCAACTGTGTCAAGTGCAACCAAAAGAAGAAAAACTGAATTTGTACCATGTGCTAAAAAATCAATACCAACAACTACCACAACTAATTCCTTTTCAAGACCAACTTTGACTTCATCTAGAAGAAATAACGATTTGAATGGGATGTTGAATAGACCTACCAATACAAGAATAAGAAATGCAAGAAGTTCAACAATACCACAACCTTATAATCAATCAAATTCAAATCCAAGAAGTAATGTCCCTACTTCATCATCATTTAGATTTAATCCAAATTCAGAAATTAAAAGAAATTCAAATAATTTAACAAACATTACAAACACAATTAATAATAATAATAATAATACAAAGAAAATATCAAGATCTTCCACGATTGAGAATTTAACAAAACCTACACTTTCAAGTCTTTCTAGATCAAGATCATCTAAAGTTTTGAGTGATAATAATTCAACGATTCCTAGATCAAATTCGAGGTTTGGAGGATTGAATCAAACTGCTAATACCAATAATAATAGACCAATGTGGAGATGATTAGGGAATAATGAATATATGACGGACTAGATATCATATATTGGATTGTGTAATAGAGAACCACATTTTGTAAATGGTAATTCAATGGAGAGTTGACGAGAATGGAGTAATGACTTAAGAAAGTACCAACTGAAATAAATATTCATGTATCTTCATATCAATAATGGATGACTTTGTTAAATTTTCTAATTTACACAGTGTTTTTGAAAGTTTTGAAGCCAGTTTGAAGATCTGGAAAGTTACCTGGAGCCTGGATAGTTGTGTATTGTCTATTCATAGGATCTCATTATCTGTATATTTCAAGCTTCAAGCTTCAAGCTCATCGCTTAGTAAGCCCTCCGAAAGGTAAATAAATAATTTTTCAAATTTATAAAGAATTTAATCATCAAATCACTTCAATACATTAAAAATGGATTTATTAGGAGACATCGTGGAGAAAGAATCCACTCCAATCTCTGAATTCAAACAACATGTTCAATCAACAGGATTCCCAAAACCTAAAAAAACATCAACTTGGGCCACCAAAAGAAAACTTCAAAAAGAATTAAATAACAAAGATGAAATTAATAAACCAAAAGTCTTTAAAGATGGATACGAGATAGATGAATTAACAGGATTGAAAAGATTACCACAAGAACAACAAAAATTAAACTATGATAATCTTACTGAATCTGAAAAGATCCATTTAGAAAACATTGAAATTTTAAATAATATGACAGAAAGGGAAAGAATTAAAGAAAAACAAGAATTGTTCGACACATTGGATCCCAAGGTTCTTAAAGCGTTATTATTAAGAAGTGAGAATAAATTAAAGAAGCAAAATGATGGGAAAAGGGATGAGGGATATGATTTTAAAGGATATGGTGAATGGATTGGTGGTGATAAAAATGGTAATGATTATGAAAGTTGGAAAAATAATACGATGGATTCGAAGGAAATTGATGATGCCTTGAATGTTTCTAATGATTTGGGAAATGATTTAAAAGAGGAGGTAAAGGAATTAAAGGAGAAGAAATCTGTTAAATTTGATGAATTTACTAAAATTCATAAGATTGATAGTAATGAGGTCATTGATGAAGAATGGGAAGACGTTGAAGATATAGCACCACCATCATATCAAATCAATAAGGAAGCAGATGAATTACCATTTGAAGAATCTATTTCAAATGTCCATTTTTTAAAACCAATTAATGAAGATGATGATATCAAATTAGACATAAATGATCCAAATTTTAATGAACAATTACATGATAAATATTTCCCTGATCTACCAAAGGACACTGCAAAATTGAAATGGATGGAACCATTACCTGAATTAGACGTCTCTAATTTAATCTTTGATGATGTATCTCAATTAAGATTTGATTTTAAAGGTGATTTAATAATTCCTTCAAATAACAACATTTATGCCATGAATCAGGGACTTCATCATCATTCCGAAGATCCAGCTTTGGCAGGATATACTTTGAAAGAATTAAGTCATTTAGCAAGATCTTCAATGTCTGGTCAAAGATGTATTGCAATTAGAACATTAGGTAGAATTTTACATAAATTAGGTAAGGGGAAATACAATATCATCCCTGAATTCGTCGATGATGAAGATGAAGAAGTTGAAGAGAATAAAATAGATGATAATGCATTAGATCAAGCTTCTATTAAATTCGATCAAATGTTTTGGGGTTTAATTGATGAATTAAGAATAATTGAAACTTTAGAAGAAAGTGCAGATGAAACGGAAACTTCGAATTTGAGTGTGAGAAATTATGCAATTGAAGCATTGTGGTTATGGAAGCAAGGTGGTGGGAATAAAAGACACGCTAATTGATGCAAATTGATGGCTTTTACATAGTTAACGAGAAATGCACGTGACCTGACTTCTAAATTCCGGGTAAATCACCTCGATTTTGATAATTTCGCCACTAAAAATTCATAAGCAAAATAATAGTGAAATCTTTAAATCTCTAATAAATTCCTAATTAAACACTCAAAATGAACTCAATTGCGGACCAATTCCATCAATCAAGCAATGCCTTGAAGAATTTGGGATATGATTCTCAAGAACAACTTCAGCAGGATTTTTTGACTAATGTTAATTTACCATTAGCTCCATCTTTACAAATGCCACCAATTTCACAACCAACTGATTTCCTTAGAGCTCATACTGATGATTCCAAAAATCCAGATTGTAAAATCAAAATAGCGCATGGTACAACCACTTTAGCATTCAGATTTCAAGGTGGGATCATTGTTGCCGTTGATTCAAGAGCCACTGCAGGTAATTGGATTGCATCACAAACAGTTAATAAAGTAATTAGAATTAATCCATTTTTATTAGGTACAATGGCTGGTGGTGCAGCTGATTGTCAATTCTGGGAAACTTGGTTAGGTACTCAATGTAGATTACATGAATTAAGAGAAAAGGAAAGAATATCAGTTGCTGCTGCTTCAAAGATCTTATCTAATTTAGTTTATCAATATAAAGGTATGGGTTTAAGTATGGGTACAATGGTTTGTGGTTATACTAAAAAGGAAGGTCCAACTATATATTACGTTGATTCAGATGGTACAAGATTGAAAGGTGATGTGTTTTGTGTTGGTTCTGGTCAAACTTTCGCATATGGTGTTTTAGATTCAAATTTAAAATGGGAATTGACAGTTGAAGAAGCTTTATATTTAGGTAAACGTTCTATTTTAGCTGCTGCACATAGAGATGCTTATTCTGGTGGTTCTATTAATTTATATCATATAACTGAACAAGGTTGGACTTATCATGGTAATCATGATGTTGGTCCAACTTTTTATGAAATTAAAGAAAAAGAAGGTTCTTTTAATAACGTTGTTGGTTAGAATAGAGTGCTTTTACTTTGTATAGTAATAGATAAATGGTAATGACATGAATATTTAGTAGTATTTACAACGTATTTTGTTATTATATAATTTTTAATTATAATTCTATAAAATATCACATTTTGAAACGTTTATTCAGTTTTAACCATTTTATGTTGTTCTTCATTATAAATTTCTTCAACATCGTTGAAAGTTCTTTTATTGTTATTGTTGTCATTTGTTGAATTAATGAATTCTTCATTAGATCCTAATAATTTATTTAATTCTTCATCATCTAATAATTTATCATCTTGATTAACACCAATATTTAAATCAATATCATTATTATTGTTATTATCTTTATTTGGATTTGTTAAATTATTTGGTGTTGTTTCTCTTGATAAAGATTCTAAAACTTTATCGAATTCAGGATCATTCAAATCATCAAAATTGAATTTCGATCCATCATTATCATCAGTATGAACAGTATTAGTATTGATATTAGCATTAGTTTCTGGAATTGATGTGGTGTTAGTGGTTGCAATGGTTGGGAGTTTTGGTTCTTCTGGGATTTCAATAACTTCGCTTTTAGATGGTGGATCATCGATCTTAATTATTGGTGTTGATGAAATTATATTGGAGTCTGGAATTGATGGAATTGATGGAATTGATGGGATAGATGAATTAATGGTTTGACTAGGATAAGTGATTTGAGTTTCATTGGTTTTATTAGTCAATGGAACAGTTGAAGTGTTTGAAACATTTGAAATTGAAACACGGTTATCAGTTGCATTACTAGTAGATGGTACCACTTGATTAGATTCTGTAGTAGTAGCAGTGGTAGTTGTTGCACCGACGTTGGATGATGGAGCTAAAACATTAGGAATTGATGGATTTGTATCATTAATCTTTGGAGTCACTGATGTTGAAGATTGAATTGATGAAGAAGGACCTGAATTCAATTGAATTTGATTGATGTTTGATGATTGATTAGTGATTTGTGAATTATTAATGACAGGATTACTAGGAACTGGAGTCACTGGAGTTACTGATATTGGAGTGGTTTGTGTTGATGTTGATGATGTCGATGAATTATTAACATTTGAGGTCAATGTATTGACAGGTGTAGGAATTGAAGTTGTTTTAATCATTGGTTGATTTGGAATAGTGTTTGTGATTGGAATTGATGGGTTTGCATTAATAGTTGTAGTGGTTTTGACATTAGTTGATGATGGTGTGATGTTTGATGTTGATGTATTGACATTAGTTGATGATGGTGTGATGTTTGATGTTGATGTATTGACATTAGTTGATGATGGTGTGATGTTTGATGTTGAGGTATTAACATTAGAGTTCAATGGTTTATTAGTTTGAATCAAAGGAATGAATTGTTTTTTAACAGTGTTCAAATTATTAGAAACACCTGCATTCTTTTGAACTTGTGGTTCTTGTGGTTGAGGAATTTGTTGTATTGATTGTTGTGATCCAACTTGTCTTTGTAACGGAATTTGAACAGGTTTATTAACATTCGTATTATTAACGTTTTGATTTATTGTTTGATTCATTGGACTTGGTGAATTTATTCTTGAATTAACATTAGAACTAGAATTTGAACTATTATTACTATTATTACCACCAACTTGTAAAGGTGCTTTAATTCTACCATTGGTAACTTTATAAGTTGCAGCATTTAAAGCAACTGTTAAAATTCTTGTTAATTGTGATGGGTTTGTATCAATTAATGTAGCTAATGGATCTGTAGTTATACCTTTAGTCTTTGCAGCTTGTGTAACTTGAGCAATTGTCATTGCAATAGCTTGTGTTAAAATTTGTGAAATTGTTGGTTTATCAACTAATTTTCTTAAATCTTTAGATAATATAACTAATTGTTGTTGTAAATGAGATAATGCCTTTTTAGTATTAACATTCAAATTATTAGCTTGTTTAGGTTGTGATTGAACAGTTGGAGTTGATGTTGTTGAAATTCCACGATTTGCAGCTAATTGAGCTTGAATACTTGGAATTTTGGAGGTTGAAGAGGTATTGGTTGAATTATTTGATGTTATTGGAGTTGATGAGTTTTGAGTAGATGTTAATGGAATTGATGAATTTTGTAATGGAATTGAAGATGGTTGAAAGATAGGAATTTGTGAGCTATTAACATTATTGTTGTTCGATGAAGGTGCAAATTTTGGAATTTGTGATGGATCATAGTTTTTAATTGATTTATCAGCGTTATTACCTTCTTTCATTAATGGAATTGAAGTTGAATTAATGAAATTATTAGATTGTAATGGAATTTGATTCATCAAAACACCTTGATTTTGTAAAGATTTATTCAAAACAGGTAATAAATTCTGCTGTTGTTGTAACAATAATTGTTGTTGTTGAGCATTTTGAGCTATTTGTAATTGTTTCTGTTGTTCCAATCTTTCTTGTTGTAATCTTAATTGTTGCTGTTGTTGTTCAATTTTTAAAGCTGCTGCTTTAGCTTTTGCAGCTGCAGCTTCCTGCTGTTTCTTCTTAGCTCTTTCCTTTTCTGCACAATATTCTTCATCAAGTCCCCATAACCAACCTTTACCTTCTTTTGAAACTTTTCTAAAAGCTTTATTTAACGATAAATTATGTCTAACAGAACTTTGCCAACCATCAGGACAATATTTATAATATGGGAAAATATCTCTAATTGATTTATAAATTTCTGCTAATGACATACCTTTTGAGGTGCCATGTGTTCTTAAACAGGTTGCAATTAAATTAGAATATGAACATGCAGGTTTAGTTCTATACTCTTCAGGAATTTCATCGATTGTGTAAACTTTTTTAGGTGGCTTAGGTGGTTTTGGTTGTTTCTTCTCTTTTGGTTTCTTATTGAGTAAACTTGAATCAATGTTCGATAATGATGAAGAATTGACAGTTTGTTTATTTTCATTATTATTATTATTATTATTATTGTTATTATTATTATTTGAATTATCATTATCATCATCTTCTTCATCATCATAATTGTCCTCTTTGTTATTTTCTTCGTTTTTAATTCCAACAGGTTTAAAATCTTTACTAGTCAGATTTGGTGTATTTTCATTAAATGATTTTCTCAAATTATTTGAATCATTTGATAGATATAATGAACTTTTCAGAGAAATTGCATCTGATGGATTAATTGCCTTTGAACTAGAATCATCACCACTATTAGGTTGTAAATTCATTCCAGGTAACACAAATCTGAAAACGATTTGTCCTATTTGAATTTTAGATTTGTTCATTAATGGTACAGTAACACCTCTTTCAGCAAAAGTATCATCAACAAAAGCACCATTTCTACCTTGAATTGATAATTCGAATCTTTCAGTCCCAAAATTATAAAAAATCTTCGCATGTCTTCTTGAAATTGCTTTGGAATCACCTAAATGAACATCAACTGAATGTGATTGATCATGTTCAGATTTTCTACCTAATAACACTTGTAAAGTTTGAACATAAAATATAAAATTTTCAAAGTCCAATCTAGCATAAGCTGAAACTTTGGAATTATCCATTTCTGATTTTATATCTGAATTATTATTTGAATCAAATTCCAGAAAATCTTTAGGTTGTGATTGAATTTGCTGTTGTATTTTAATTGGTGAATTATTATTATCATTATTGGTAACTTTTTCATTATTATTAATGGTTTCATCTGGATTTGTTGGTTCAAATTTAGATATTGGTGCAGTTCTAGGACTTATTATATCTGAATGAATCTTCGAATCTAACTCTGATTTATTGGGTATATTCAAATCACTATTATTACTCTCATTATTATTATTATTCTTGTTGGTATTGGAATTTGAATCATTATCTTCTTCATGATTTAGTTGCAAGGAGTTGAAATCAACATCTTGTGGTTGTTTTATAAACATGAACGAGTCAAGTTGTCCAGCAGAAGTAGAACTCATGATTTGTTGTATTTATCTTTGATTGAAGTCTCTTTTGAGAAATATTATAAAATTCTAGATTAAAATGACTTGAATTGAGCCAATAAGTACAAGTGATGATCTCTCTAAAGAGTGAAATGAAATATAATGAATATACCAATATCGATGAACTAACAGTCTTCAATAGATCTGTTATAATAATTAAATTTAACGGATAATCAAAATAAGAAATGAAATATAATTTGGTCGGGCAAAAAAGGCTCAAAGACGTGGTGTAGACAGAATATCAGTATTATGCCTTGGTATATATACCTATGTGTATATAACTCAATGTATATATCAATAAATAAATATATAAATTAATGTTGGTTTATTTACCTTTTATTCACAGAATTTTTTTATTACGTTAAAGTTTTTTAACGACTAGGCCAGTGGCATCTAACCAGTGATTATATAAGCGCTACTGATTATGTAATCTAAATAATCTTTTATTATAGTTGATAACAAATAATTAAATACATCGAATGAACGGCTTCCACGATTGAAAGAGCTATAAGATGTCTGATACTAAGAATTTATACAGTGTGTTCCTTTGTTAAGTGGAGTGTTTAATGAAAGGTACCAAATTGAAAAGAGACTTCAATTCACGTGATTCTTCACGTGAGCTTTCGCGAATTCACGAGCCTCGGAAAGCGCCAAAACTGGTGGATTGTCTTTACTTCCTGAATATCCCGAGTGAATCTCGGTTTAAGAGTGCAAATTTGCGTAATGAAATCCAGAGTTGCGTCAAACTCCAGAGATTTACGCAAAAACCTCAAGAAAATTGCGAAAACGTAGAAGTAAATAAAAGAAAAAGCGAAAAAACGAAAACGAAAACGAAAACCAAAGAAAGGGAAAAACGTCACAAGATTGAATGGAGTTTCGACTCTCGAGTGATTAATTACTTCATTTAGTATAAAGTCAATAGATGTTAAGAAATTACCTAATGATAGTTGCAATTAAATTCGATGATGGTCCGTAAACATTACAATTGCAATCCAGATCAAGTAAAGATGCACCTTTTTTGTAAAAAAATGTTCAAGATTGAGAAATATTTATTTGGCCGTTTTAAGTAACAAGTTGATTTTAGATCGGAAGATGAGATATTGTGGTGGTGAAACAGATAAAGAGTGATTTGACAAGAGGTGCAATTGAGGAGTAAGGGAAGTGTAGAGTGATTCAATCGATCTTTGGTTGTAAGACATTGTAGTAAGCTGAATGAATCCTAGTCAATTGCAGTGTTAATTGAGTGTTTACGTGTACGGTACTGTATTTTAATTTTCCCTTTACAGATAAAGAGACAAGAGCCAGTTAGCGAAAAAGAAAAAGAAATTGTGGGAAATGTGTGCAATTAAAAACAAACAACACGGGATCATCTTCTACAGATAACAACAATATCAAGCACCCTCTGCAAGCCAATTGCTCCACGTTAAAATCTCGTGTGAAATAAATCACAAATCCCAATTTCTGCACGCGCGATTAACTTTTTTTTCTTTTTTGCATCGTCGATAAATTTTTTTTTTTTTTCCACATCAAAATCAAATTTGATTCGCCAAATGAAATATTTCACTGAACTTCAAAAAAATTTTCATTTTTGTATAAATATTTCAGTGATTTCCACATATCTCGACGATTTCTTACTTTCTCCCTTTTTTTTTCTTTTCTTCTTTCCCTTCTTTAGAGTAATTGTGATTCATTTTTAAATATGTCTGAACAACAATCTTCCTTTTTGATCGATTTCCTTATGGGTGGTGTCTCCGCTGCTATTTCTAAAACTGCTGCTGCACCAATCGAAAGAGTTAAATTATTAATTCAAAACCAAGATGAAATGTTAAAACAAGGTCGTTTAACCCACAAATATACTGGTATTGCTGACTGTTTCAGACGTACTGCTGCTGATGAAGGTGCTATTGCTTTCTGGAGAGGTAACACTGCTAACGTTATCAGATACTTCCCAACCCAAGCCTTAAACTTCGCTTTCAAAGATAAATTCAAGAAATTATTCGGTTTCAAAAAAGAAGAAGGTTACTGGCCATGGTTCGCAGGTAACTTAGCTTCCGGTGGTTTAGCAGGTGGTACCTCTTTATTCTTCGTTTACTCTTTAGATTACGCCAGAACCAGATTAGCTAATGATGCTAAATCTGCTAAAGGTGGTGACAGAGAATTCAACGGTTTATTCGATGTTTACAAAAAGACCTTAGCTTCTGATGGTATTGCCGGTTTATACAGAGGTTTCTTACCATCTGTTGTTGGTATTGTTGTTTACAGAGGTTTATACTTTGGTTTATATGATTCCTTAAAACCAGTCTTATTAACTGGTTCATTAGAAGGTTCTTTCTTAGCTTCTTTCGCTTTAGGTTGGGCTGTTACCACTGGTGCTTCTACCGCTTCTTACCCATTAGATACCGTTAGAAGAAGAATGATGATGACTTCTGGTCAAGCTGTTAAATACTCAGGTGCTTTCGATGCTTTCAAAAAGATCGTTGCCGCTGAAGGTGTTGCATCATTATTCAAAGGTTGTGCTGCTAACATCTTAAGAGGTGTTGCCGGTGCCGGTGTTATCTCATTATATGATCAATTACAAGTTATCTTATTTGGTAAAAAATTCAAATAGATTAATTAATCAATGATTAGTATATAGAATTAAATATTCATGTAATTAGATAACATCTGTAGTTGTTCTTTACTATCAGTAAATCTCGTATAAATTGCGTTATCGTGATACTAATAATTTTTAAACTTGATGTCTAAATGACGAATCTTGTATCATTGAAAGAAATTTATACTGCAGGTTAGTTATGAGCTATTGAATACTTATCAATTGTACTACATATATAGATTTATAATATCATATGTAGATTGACAAAAAGAAAGACTCTACGTTATTGTGTAATATAATAAGATCTATTCATCCAGTTGGCAGTTAGTGAAATAACATTATCTTTTTAGCGGAAGTAGATAAACAGTCTTTGAAAGGAAATGCGTAACTTTAGAACAATCTGTGCTTAGACGATGGACAAAGCGCGTAATTTTGGGAACGATGTGACAGTGAAGGGTCTCAATTAGACAGAGAACTTCAATTCAAAGTGAGCTATGAAGCAACGTCGCTATGAGGGATATACTTGACTATGACGACTGTAACTGTCGTATATAAGGAGCCAAATCGAATCTTAGTATAATAATTAAGAGGAATATCAGCATTCACTATGATTTAGTTGATGGAATAAAGATGAAAAAAACATACTTGAAGAAATTGGAGGATCTATTGATTGATTAAGGACAAGGCTCATTGCTCAACTGTTGGCATTTACTGGTTGAATAAAGTGGTGTTATGGCGAGTTATATATCGTCTGAACATTCTTCCAATATTAAATTATATGCAGTCGAATCAATCGTGAACAAGGAATCTCATCACATTAAATAAACAGTACAGCTCAAAAAAAAAACATTAAAAAACACTTTAAAATGGTCTTTCATAACTCTTTTCGGATTACGAGAAACCTCCACTGTGCTTTGTGAATCATAATGCTGACGATAAAAGTCACTGTTCTATTGTACCAGAACTACAAAACAATTGAAATCTTTGTGATGCCAAATGTGCGTAAAGCTCAGAATAAAAATCCCGACTCGGGCGTATATTTCAGCATGAATTTCGTATCTATGGACATATGAATTAAATCATAACAAACATTTATAATTGTAAACAAACAAGTGAAATCAAATCAATCTATTTTATCAATTAGGAAGACTGTAGATAATAACAGAAACTATGGAAGTGTCAGTGAATGCCTCTGTTATACCAGAAATATCAAGGGAAGAATCTAAGTATGATAATGAAAATGCAAGTGTGAATGATAACATTGATTCTGCTGCTGATATAAGTGATGAATTCGTTAGCCTTGATGAGGACTCAACTACTACTACTACTACTACTACTACTACTACTACTACTAAAAATAATCATGAAAATGACGGTAAGGATGGTGAATTGACTCAAATTTTAGAGAATGAAGATAGTCAAGAAGTTAGGTCCGTTGATGTCCCTGACGATTCAGATGATGAGATTCAATTTGTAGAAAAGGATGAAAGTCAAAGAAGTGAATCAATTGAGTTTGTTGATGCTTCTCAAAATCCTAATGATCTAAAAGGTGATGATAACATTGAATCAGCACAAAATGATCAAAGTCAAGAAAATGGATCTATTGAATTTGTTGATGCTGGTTCACAAAATGATGATGATAATATTGAATTTATCGAAAATGATGAGAATCAAGAGACTGGTTCTGTTGATCAGATTAAGAATTTACAAAAAGTTGAGGATTCAAAAATAGTTGAAGACTCACAAAATGTTGAAGATTCACAAGCTGTGGACGATTCACAAAAGGTTGAAGATTCACAAGCTGTTAATGACTCACAAAATAATTATGATTCAGATGATGAAGTTCAAGTTCTGGGAAAAGATGATGCTAGTGCAGAAAATGAACCAGTTGACTCTTCAAAAAACATTGAAGACTCAGACGATGATATTGAAGTTGTGGAATTAGATGATAGTCAAGAAAATGATAATGTGAGTAACACTAATGTTTCAAAGCACGTTGATGACTCAGATGATGAGATTGAAGTTTTAGGAAAAGATGACAATGTAAAGGGTGGTGCTTCTGATGTGGTTGATGCTTCTCAAAATACTGATAATTCAACTATTGAACCTCTAGGACAAAATACAAATACAACGATTGGAACTACTGATAAAACTAGCAATTCACAAAATGTTGATGATTCAGATGATGAAATTGAGATTATTGAAGTTTCAGATGACGAAGTCATTATTGAAAATAGTCGAGATACAGGCAATGAATCTGCTCTAAGTGACATCGATGACGATTCACAACCCACAATCCAAGAAGATATTAAACCCAAAATCAATAGAAGACCAGGAAGACCAGGAAGACCAGGAAGACCAAAATCAACCAAAAGAGCTGCACAAATGATGGAACTAGTTACCAGATCTCCAAAAATTAGAAGAACTTCAGGGTTACAGAAAGGTTTGGATGAATCAGAAATAATTACTAAGGGTAAAAAGAGAAGAAACGCTTCACCAATGACTAAGTTTGAAGTACCATCCACACACAAACTTGTAAGATCATTACCAAAAATTGAAGATCCATCATCAGATATTGAAATTCTTGAAGTACCTCATGAAGAATTAGATTTTGATGAAATTATTAAACTCACTCAAGAATCAAGAATTTTAATAGAAGAAGTACTGACTAATGATAAATCAATTCTACAAAATTTCATGATTTGTACTGAACTTAAAGATTCATTTTATAGAATTTTATTAAGAAGAAATGAAATTCAAAGTAAATATGTTCATTATTTCATCAATAATTCAAAATATATAAATGAAGATAATGAAGAATGTTTAAACCAATTCAAATGGGCTATGATAGATGTCCTTCAACAAGTTAATAAAATTGAATATGTCTCTAATGAATTGATAATGGAATCAAATGTTGAAGATAAATAAGATCTATTTAATATCGGAATGGAAAAGAATGTGTAACTATACTTATATGAATAATGAATGATTGTATTCTAGAAGTCCCAGCAATTGTAAATATTTTATGTTGGTTTAAGAATTAAACTGAACCCTTTTAATCAGCTTAGACAAGCATTAATATTTGGGAAAGAGGTGTATATAAGTTAAAAAACAGACGTTTGAATCAATTTAGTAAAATTAGTATTTTTGACAGAAGGACGGTTTTGGGGTTATCTCTTATTATTGGTAAACCCATTTCATAAATTGAATAATTCCTACATTTCGAAATGTCATCAATGTGAATTCTACAGTACTGTCTTCTCCCAATCTTGTCGCTTAAAGTCAATATTTAGCTCCTAACTGTCAACTGAATAAATGGTGTCAGTCATATATGATTCAAATTTCATACCATAACCCCTCAAATAATTAATTTGTAAATAATTGGTGACACAATCTGCTATGTATTTTGGATCTGTGAAAAAATCAAAAAATCTGATTTTAGACAAAAAAAAAACAAACACAAATATAAAGAAGATTGACGGAAGATTGAAAGAAAAGATATGTTGAACAACATTTCATGTCACAGTCTATTCGAATAGCGTTAGTTGGAGGAATCTAATAGCAAGCTGTTTTTAATTTGTGCAAATAGCTGCGTGGTTTACAAGTCGAACAGGCCGCTCCGGCAAGATCATGAAGTCTGTACCGATGCTGAAAGTGTGTAACACACCCTTTTAACTTCTAAGCTGTAAAGAATAAGAAACTTAAGATTCAAAAATGATTAGATAATAGAGTCCTCAAAGAGAGAGTTTTAATTGTATAGAATTGTGTGACTAATAACTATGAGTTATTAATTATAAGTTTTCACTTTAGTAATATATCATTTGAATTATGAATTATAAAGCCATTCACGAACATCTATAGATCAGAACTTAGAAGTATTTTTGGCCTGTGTAAGTTTGAACAAACAACTAATCAAAATATTAAATCTTGTGACTTATGTAGTACAATGTACATCAATCCAAGTGCCAACACTAACTTATCGAGATTCGAAGAAACTCTTTCTTGAATAATTAAATTTGGATTTTTCGCCTCGGCACTCGCTTGTCGGAATTATCAGAATTGCAGAAAAAAGAACAAACCGAAATCCATGTCGTCCGCTAAAACCGTTAACCTATTTCCTAAACCCGAAAATTAAATCCGAGTAAGTCCACTGATGGCAAAAGCAGAAATATTGAGGAGACCTGGGATGGTTTAGTGAATGAACTTGGTGTTGTTTTGTAGAGGAAGGAATGCTGATCATGTCTCCACTTTGTTTGAACAAAATACCGTGATTACTCATACTTATAAATCAGTTTGAAAATACTCAGTTTTGATGACAATTTGAATTTGTCAGGTTCAAATTAAAAATCAATATCCGAAAACCGATGAGATTGAAATAATATTAATTAATCCTGCAGTTTTTTACATTAAACTGTTAGTAACTAAAACATACATACTAATTAACTGTGAATCGTGATCGTATCGATTTTATATTTAATCAATAAACTTTGCTCTTTTAGTAATTTTTTTTTGATCTGACAAAAAATTTCTTCAAATCAATTTAAATCTCATACCTGATTAGCAATAATGTCTGATTCAAACGTTAGAAGAAGAATACCTAAAGCTTGCAATTATTGTCGTCAAAGAAAAATTAAATGTGATGGTGATTCACCATGTATAAATTGTTCAAGTCATAACACAGCCTGTATTTATTCCAAAACTGTCAAGAAGAGAAAGAAGAGTGCTATCAAGAAATTATCACTACAAGAGTTAGATAAAAGAATTAATAAATTGGATTCAAAATTTGAAATACTTAATAAGCAGTTATCAAAGATTTTACTATTACTTAAAGATCAAAATAACAATAATAACAATAATACCAATAAAAATTTAAGCACGAATCCAATTTTTAATAATGAAAATGAATTTGATGATGATGAAGACGAAGATGAATATGAAGAAGATGAGGAAATTAATGATAATGAAGAACAAGACAACACTAACGATGATGAAAATGAAGATGATGCAAATGATGATGATTACAAATTCAAAGGAAAACTACAAAAAATTAATCTTAATAACAACAATGACTTTGATGAATACCCTGGCTCACCCGATCAAGAATCAATTCTCAGTGATCAATTCAGTTTAGAAAGCAACACAATAAAGTCACCAGAGATTTCTGATCAATTGATACAAGATTATTCATTCAATTTAAACAGTAATCTCAATAATTTTAACAATAATCTTAGTTTAAATCAATCTAATTTAACCATTAATTCAAATCAAATTGGACTCACTTTAAATTCACTTGAAGTTGCTGAACAAAAAATGAATTACATTTATGGTGAAATGCCATTCATTAAAACCAATCTAGACAGTGAAATTTATTAATCAAATCTTTGTTCGACGTTCCATGTTCTTTCAATTCTTTACTTATTTAATAACCTTTGATTGTACATATTTTTTAATGTTTTGTTCATTTACTAACTATGAATACATTGTAGTTAAGGATATTACGCTTAACGTTAAACGGTAATTTAAAATAAATACTGAGTTAAACGGAGAATAATTTAATTACTCAGCCTTGCAACGACTTCCCCTAGCTTGAACCCCTAATTGCACCTTACATAGTACATACTACAGTGACCAGTCCCCAAGACATAGGTTACATGGTTGTGTTTGTCACAGTACTCCATTAATAAAGATTTGAATTTATTTCATTTATAGTTCATTCAACTGCTTGACCTTCAATCACTCCAGGAATAGCACTGATTTTCTCAACCCATTCCTTTAGATTTGGCCATTCATCTAATTCAGTTTTGAATAATCTTGATCTTGAAACCCATGGAAATGCAGAAATATCTGCAATATTCAACTTATCACCAACCAACCAACCATTATTTTCCTTCAATCTTATTTCATAGACCCCATAAATTCTTTTTGTTTCATCAACGTATCTTTTAATACCATACTCATTTTTAACTTTAGCAAATGTAACGAAATGATGAGCTTGTCCTTGCATTGGTGAATGTGAAGCGACTTGGAAGGTCAACCATTGTAGTTGATCCCAATATAATTCATGAGTATGATCATATGAATATTTTCTTTCAACGTCGTATTTATCAGCTAGGTATTGTAAAATGACGGCAGTTTCATGAAATGATTTGATTTCACCCTTTGAATTAACATCTGTAAGGACAGGAATACGACCATTTGGGTTGAGTTTAATAAACCATGGTTCCTTTTGTTCATTTTCACTGAAATTGATCTTTCTGTAAACATATTTTAAATTCAATAATTTTAGAAATATAGTGATTTTTTGTCCATTTGAAGTACCTACACTGTATAACTTGACGTATGGGGCTTCTAATTTCTCTGATTTGGGATCTCCTTCGTCAACTAATACCATGATTCTGATAGTTAATGAGTATTGTAATTGGGAGGTAATGTTGATAAGTTCAAACTTCATATCTTATAATTGAGCCATAAAGAAATCCCGAATTAGTCTATATAACCGCAAATGTGTCAAATTATTTAGATAAGCGTCTATATTTATGATTTATGACTTTACACTGCTTAATACTTATCACTGGTGCATTTAACTCAAATGGTGAGAGTAGTCTAGCTATAGGAGACTCGAGAGTTTAGCTTTCTGAGCTTTCTCATGATTGCAATTTGCGGAGTAAAATACACCTTTTTTTGTAACTTATCAATTGTTTTAACTATAGTGCTCAAGAACTACACTCAGCTTAATCAACGTTGATATGTATCACATGTATAAATCTATATAATTAAACTTTTCAAAAGTCTAGTTAGAGGTGTCAACAACGTATCTACCTAAGATTTTACCTTGTTCCATTAATTTGAAAGCTTCTGGTAAAGTAGATAAACCAACAACTTTGATTGGAGATTTAACTAAACCTCTTGAGAAGAAATCAATAGCTTCTCTGGTATCAGCTCTGTTACCAACGTAAGAACCTTTAATAGAGATAGATTTAACAACATGGGAGAAAACTTCTGATTTACAGATGGCACCAGCTGGTAAACCGACTAAAACAACAACACCGGTTGGTCTAACGTATTGGGTTGATTGAGTGATAGCAGCTTCAGCAACTGAAACGTTGATAACACCGTGTGGACCACCGTTAGTAGCGTTTTGGATAGCTTCAATGATGTTTGATTCTTTTTTGAAATCAATGAAAACTTCACCACCTAAGGAGTGGAATAAAGCTTTTTTGTCATCACCACCATCAATACCTAAAACTCTTAAACCCATGGCTTTAGCGTATTGAACAGCTAATGAACCTAAACCACCAGCAGCACCGGAGATAGCAACCCATTGACCTGGTTTTAAATCAGCGGTTTTTAAAGCTTTGTAAACAGTAACACCAGCACATAAGATTGGAGCAACTTCAGCTAAATCAGTACCTTCTGGGATTTTAGCAGCTTGGACGGCATCAGCGGTAGCATATTGTTGGAAAGAACCATCATGGGTGTAACCAGATAAATCAGCATGTAAACAGTTAGATTCGTAACCTTTTTCACATAATTCACATGATAAACATGAACCGTTTAACCATTTAATACCAGCTAAATCACCGATTTCGAAGTTTTTAACTTCAGAACCTTTGGCAACAACGATACCAGCACCTTCATGACCACCAACTAAAGGTAATTTAACTGGTAATGGCCAATCCCCGTGCCATGCGTGTAAATCAGTGTGACAAACACCGGAGTATTTAACGTTGATTAAGATTTCATTTGGTTTTGGGGTTGGGACTGGTAAGTCTTTGTATTGTAATTCACCAGAGTGTTCGTAGAAGATAACACCCTTTTGAGTGGTTGGGATAACTGGAGCAGTTGAGTTTAATCTGACAAATTGTCTGGTTGGTAATCTGTTTAAAGTTCTTAACATTTTTGAAAGAATATTGAATTGGAAAAGATCAAATACTTAAGAAGATGATCATATTCTAAATTAAAAGGATTTTAATTCATTTTTATACTTTAATTTCAACGTCCACGAGTTTTTCCAATGTTGCATATTGATTTGTTGATTTGATCTAAGCAGTATGTATAATTTTGCACATCTAAATTCGAGTTTCGGAGTTTGCGACAGCCAGTACTTAATAGTTTATCTAGGTAGGCTGACGGATTGAACAGGCCGTGAATCGTGATTTGAACGGCGTGGTCTGAGAAAACTTGGGACATTTTGAAGTGTAGGGGTCCTACACTTTCACTGACATTGAATGATCACTGATGATATTCAAATTTTAATTGTTGAATTGGTTTGTTTTAAATTATGGTTGTGATTTAATTGGATAGGGTCTGAATTTTGAGATGAGGTACAATTTGAAAAAAAAATAAACAATATTGACAATTGAATTTTAATTGATTTGGTTTTGTTATTTATTGACACAATTGATTCGGCTCATCGTTGTCCTACACTTATGAAGAAACACCGGTAGTGGGCAGTGGGCACACTTTTCATCAACAGCTGGAAGCAAAATTTCTCAACGTTTCTGCATAATTTTTTCTTCTTTTGATTTTTCAAAGATTGTAAAAGCGTGATTCGGTTTTGCTCAATCACGATTCACCAATAATCGTTGTTTAAAAGGTAAGGCTGGTACAAAATTGATCTAAACTCCCCATACATACTTACTAGTTAGGTTTAAAATAGTAAATTACAGTACCTACTACCTAGTACCTAGCCTCTCGGTCATAGAGCAATGTTGTGTTGTTGTGTGAAGGAGATTGAATCGATAACATACTCATTTATCTTGAGATTCCTTTCGATCCCTTTGGTAGTCAATTCGAGTGAGTTATAGGGCTATTTACTAATTAGTTGAAGACCTGAAGTAGAAAGATAGATAACTCAACTTAAGATTGTGGAGGTTAATAATTTGATATCAGCTTTCAAGCTCACACTTTGAAAGATACATAGACTCAGCTTATGATAATATCCAATTTGATCTTCCTTAAAGATCCAAGCTCGAGTTGTTGAACTGAAAATGGAATTAATCGACTCTTTTTACTTAATTCAGTCAGCTTTCTAAAATCCGAAGCTAAATTCCATTTGACACAAAATTCAATTTTTTGTAATTAAAATGGACATAGTTTGAACTTTGTAGTATTGCTGATGTGTTTGGTATCACTGGATATGTGTTCTTTGAATGTATTATCCATGAGCTCAGCTAAGCCCACATCCTGACAGAACTCTCAATTTATGAATTTCAAAATATTGAAGTTTGTTTATGGGCATAAATCCGGAGTTATCAGCGTAATAATGAATCACATCAAAATGACTAGTAAATCCACCGGTTGGGCCACTGCGGATAACGAGGATAACGAAACATAACATAAATGTGCCATGATCGTTTTAAAAATAAGGTGTTTTTGGAGTTACATATTGATTAGTTTCAATTTCGAACCGAGTGAATTAAATCAATGTTTCGTTTTATTGGTTGAGTTTGTAATTAGAAAATGGGTAAGTATACCGTCTTGTGGGTACAATGAGAAAATCATATCTATATATGTATGGGAAGGAAACTCGAGAGATATTGGTCTTATATTTCGTTTTAAACTAATAACTGGGCTTTTAACTCTCAATAACTATGTACCTTTGGGTTTTAAGTAACACCACGTTATATCAATTAAATAGGCCCTAGGGTCTTATTCAAATAATTAATTGCTTTATTTTGATTTCAAATTTCAAATTTTTGGTTTATAAATTATCAAGAAACCTGTCAAGTTGCTTTTGACTTTTGTATAATTTTAATTTATAATTTGAGGTTACACGGTCTTATTCAATACGCTTTGACTACTGGCGTTTTGATGATTTAATCACAATGTCTTATTAGTGATAATCATAAATATAGTTCCTTACAGTTTCATTAATTGAATTCTCCACTGATTGATGTTGACTATTTCAATTTGAAGTATTCTTTAAAACCCTCTAGAATCTGCAATATGTACTCACTGTAGATCGTCTATAGATAAGTACAGATTTAAAACTGTAAAACCAATTCAAAAGCTGTCAAATTTCGCTTTTTGCATCATAGATTCACATGTTACATTAAACTCAATATCACGGAACCGATAACCTCAAGATAGATAAAGATGAACTAATGTCCAAGTTATACAATGTAATTTGTAAGTATGTATGTGGAGAATTACCAGAGTGTACTTCATAATTTGATCTAGATGAGTGAAGAGGTGGGTTCTCTTCAAACTTTAAGCTCGTGAGTCGCTTATCTGTTTGTATAATCTTACTTGAGAGTTGAGAGAATTGAAGAAAATGAATCTTAATTAATGAGAAATTGAAGAGATTTCAAGACTATATGAATAAAGGGATACATCATACCATATGGCATATATCAATATGTACAATAATAAATGGTTAGATACATAAATTATGTCGATCTTTAAGAGGAGCTTGATTGCTATAAACCTCATAAACTTCATCCTTTTTAAGCCGGAAGACATGGAAATAATGGGTTTTAAGTATAAAGGAGATGGAATATGACTTAAGGGGCAGCGTGAGGTATACATAATACCAGTGAACACTATACTGAACGATTTTTGGACATCTCTGGTTCAAATTAGTGATTTTTGTTGCTATTTTTTATTTGTTTTTGTTTACGTTTGATTAGGTCTCAGATATTATTTTATAACAAAATTATTTACAAGAAAAGAAAAAGAGCAATAGTTTGAGAAGAAAATTAATATATATGTACTTTATCTTCAACTTTTCAGTCTTAATACTTATACTATTTCATATTCATTATAACAACTATTTATTCAAATTGATTCTTTTAAGAACGACCCTTTTAAAATACTCACCAAAACACAACAAAAACATCATGACTTCTGTGCTTTCAGTACTTATAATTATTTATTCATTGTTGACTCCAATAGTATATGGAGCACTAACATACTGCTCAAACATCAATAATGGGAACTTCCAGCTAAATTCATTATATCAATCAAATGGATTATGTTCAGATTCTTGCTCTCAATTCAATTTTGCAATTGTTTCAAATAAAGATTGTTATTGTTCAAATGATATACCTACAAGTTTATCAAATTTTGATAATTGTAATGAAGACTGTCCAGGTTTTCCTAGTGAAAAATGTGCAGGGAATGGTTATTATGGATATATACAATTAAGAGAACTTGCTTCATCCTTGATATATGATCCGAGTCCCAGTTCAACGAGTCTGATACCAACATCAACTTCTACAACTTCCACACTGGGGCCATCCATGTCTACAACATCATCAAGATCATCAGTGATACCAACAGATAGTACATGGTTTACTTCATCCAGTACATCAACATCAACATCATCATCATCATCATCATCATCATCATCATCATCATCATCATCATCATCATCATCATCATCATCATCATCATCATCATCATCATCATCCATCATCCCTGTATTCACATCAACAAGTTCAATAGTTCCATCATCAATCACATCAACTTCAACATCAGCTGCTCCATTAAGTACACCAGTTTTAACATCAGTTATCTATAGTGTTTTAACATTAACTCAAGATCAGGAAACTCAATACTTTACAAGTCAAGTCATAACAACGATAATACTATCCAGTTCGTCAGAAGATAATATCAGTACGGCAACAGGAACTGCAGAAATTGATGGTTCGAGTAATGATACCACTAATAGATCATCATCCCCTTCTTTTTTTGATTCAAAGGGCAAAGTCGCTGGAGTTTTCACTGCTGTTGGTGTAATCGTCTTCTTGATCATCGGATTCATATTATGGTTCATCTATAGAAATTGTTATTCAAACAGAGAAGTACCGAAAGATGATGAATCAATGGTTATACCTGCAATTCTTCCACATAAGAGTTCAAACGTCACTTTCAATACAAAAGAATATGATTCCAACTCATCTTCATCAATGGGAGAAGAAACAATAATTGAAAGAAATGGAAGTGGTGACAGCTACAATAAGAAATTAAATAAACATAGCAAACAGATATCAGTGGTTAGTACCGATTATGGGACCCCAATTATTGATAATCATGGTGATAGTACCTATATTGATCAAAGGTTGGATGTTGGAAAATTTGATGAGAGTGATGAGGTGATCAGTTTAGGAGATCATGAGGATTATAGTAGAAGGGTGCTAAAAGTAGTAAATCCATGAGTAATCAATTAAATGAGAGTGCACGGATTTCTATTTGTAAAGCTTTATAAATCGTGTACTAAACATCTACATAGATTGGTTTGTGTGGTGTGATCAGTGATAAGAGTTAAATTAAAACTTGGAACTGTAGTGAATCTCGAATGCAGGAAATGGTGTGAGGGAAAGCACCTGACATTCTATCAGAATGAGAGCTATGTGTATAAGGATAAACACATAAGTAACGAATCGGGGTACCTAATACATAGTAAAACAATAATATAACGAATATATGGCCTTCAACGAGTTAAAAACCTGAAAAATGTCGTAGCTTTTATTGAATTTCTTCATGAATCATTTTTGGTTGATCACAAATTATGCCACTTTTCCTTCACTTGCATGACCCCGGAATTGGAAGAAGAAAGTGGTGATATTTGTGTAAGAGTTGTGATTTGAAAGTGTTAAGTATTGGTATGAAGCTGGTTTGAGCTGGAGTACGCTGCTTTATTGCTAATCATGCTATGAATCTAGTAATATACTGAAATGAGTGAGATATATACACCAAAAACCCACTTTTAAAATCATTTTCAGTCGCTTTTTTGACGTACCGGAATGCAGCTAACTTAATTATTTTTCTACATCAAAAAAATGTATTTAAAGTTGGAGATTTTTGGATTGTGAAATCCTGAATTTCTGAATTCCTGATTAATAAGATCTGTTTTCTCCCAAATTCCAATTCAATCTATTTTAATTCAACAAAAGTCACTACAATGCCCCAATTATGGGATCTGCTCCACAAAGAAGGTAAGTTTTGTGCAGTTTACACGTTTTTTCCAGGGCCCATTTTTATATTGGTTTCATGTTTGGATGTTTAATACCCAGTTATACTAACCCAAAAATCAGTTGATGTCAAAAACAATGAATCTCCAGAAGAAAGTGATAAATCTACAATACATTCGGCATCAACGATAAATGCTTCTGATAATGATAATGACAATAACAAAACTAATCAACAGATCATTGATGAAAGATTAGAGGATCATGATATTTCTAATAGTTTATCGCAATTAAAGAAGAAATTAAACAATTTGAAAATAAATAAAAACAGTCTTTATCCTCATTCATCAAAATATCACAATCACAATTCAGCCTTAGAACCATTAGAGACACCTAATATCAAGATCAATAATGAACACCAAATTTTAGATATCCCAGAAGATGGAATTTATAAAACTAAGAGCATTGCGATTGAAGAATCAGCAACTCCTTCTGAAGATAATTTATTTTCACCATCTTCATTAACATCGTCATCAGTATCATCAAACATCTTTGAAAGATCAGTTCAAGACCAGGGATCAATCCCATCAATGTCAAGACGTAGTTCATTTAATAAAATGGGGGCATTACAAAGAACTCTAAGTTTTTCCAATAACGTTCAACCACCTCATTCAAACTCATGTGTTAGTTGCTCAAGTATCCCATCCCATCTAAATGCAGAGGACTTTGTTCCTACTTGTCTTGATGCTTCAACTGAACTAATCAATAATAAAACCGATCTATCTAACGTCGAAGTGATTCAATCAAACAGTCATAATCTCACAGATTTATTAGAACAAAACTATTCCAAGAAGTCACACTCACTGCCATTGACAAGAAGACAAAGTATAATCTCTACATTATCACCAAAAATTACAAACGGGAACTTTAATAATGATAATAGTAATACTAGTGTCAACTTGAATGATGATGAGGTTATTGATTATTCTGATTCCAAAAGATTGAATTTTTGTTCTTTTGCTGATATAGTGAATGATGAATATGAATCTTCACTGTCTAGGGTTAACACTGGGTCAAGTCAACATACTAATAGCAAATATCAAGATTTTAGTGTTAGTGAAAATCCATTTAATACAATGAGTCCAGTTAGCAGAAAAAATTCAACTATTTTTATCACACCAGCTTCATTGAATCTCACAAAGATTACATCATCTAGTGAGTGATCTCAATATCAATTCTATACTCAGTTGTTACTGTTTATTGTCTCAATTTCAGTTCATTAAGATATTCTCTTTTATCATGTTCGTGGTTAATTTATTCTTTTGGTTTAATTTTGTGAACCAATTTTATTTATTATTTTCATCATGTGTGCGTTTGTTTTCTGGGTGGTTCCCTATTTTTATATTCACAATAATTGTTCAAGTTCATCTATCTCGTACTCTCTTCCGTAGTTTGATAGCTTTCTCTCACAATTGTATCAAAGGGCTGTCCGAAAGTAGTAATTTCCCGATTTGGCAGTTTATCTGTAATAAAACAAAAAAAATTCAACAGAAAAAAAAAGTTTCGACTTTGTTTTGAAAAATCAACTAAAATTAAATTAAATTTGTGTGCTCTTCAAGCAAATGTCTAGGGATTAGTTGGATCGCAAACTCAATACAAATTACACTCCCTTTATATTCCATATTACTACTATTTTTTATTACTGTTGATTTCATTGATAGTGATACCACAATATGGATCCATTGTTTGCAAGTTCTTACAATAATGGAACTCATGAAAGTTTAAATAATGATACATCAAATAACGATGATACTGAACATGAATATGAATTTGATTCAGATGAAAATCCAGATGAATTGAATGAATTTTATGATGATGAAGACGATGAAGATAATGAAGAAAACAATGAAGATGAAGATGAAAATGGATATGATCATGATCATCAATTAGAAGAATTACCGGAACATTCATGTAATTATTGTGGTATTCATACAACCACCAGTGTTGTTAAATGTATCACATGTAATAAGTGGTTCTGTAATGGTAAGAATGGCTCTTCTTCATCCCATATCATCACCCATTTAGTCATGTCTAAACATAATGTTATTTCATTACATGAAGATTCTGATTTTGGTGATACCGTTTTAGAATGTTACAATTGTGGTAATAGAAACGTTTTTGTTTTAGGATTTGTCTCAGCACAATCAGAAACTGTTATTGTTATTTTATGTCGTTTACCATGTTCACAAAAGAAAGATTCGAGATGGAATACTGATGAATGGACTGCATTAATTGAAAATAGACAATTATTAGATTGGGTTGCCACTATCCCCACTGATGAAGAATTTTTAAACGCAAGAGCAATCACAAATTCAAAAATTTCAAAATTAGAAGCTAAATGGAGATTGAATAAAGATGCCACTATTCATGATGTTGATTTACCTGAAGAAGAAAATGAAATTGTTCCTATTTTAATGAGATATACTGATGCTTATGAATATCAAAGATCTTTTGGTCCTTTAGTTAAATTAGAATCTGATTATGATAAAGCATTAAAGGAATCTCAAGGTTTGAAACATATCTCTGTTAGATGGTCATTAGCTTTGAATAATAAACATTTAGCTTCATTCAATTTATCAACTTTTGAAAATTCTGAATTAAAAGTCGCTGTTGGTGATGAAATGAATTTAACTTATGATGGGGTTAATCATGAAGCTTGGTCAGGTAAAGGTTATATCATTAGAACTCCAAGCTCTTTGCAAGAAGAATATACTTTAGAATTACAACAAACAAATAGAAAAGTTCCAACTAATTGTACTAATGATTTCACTGCTGAATTTATTTGGAAAGGTACTTCTTATGATAGAATGCAAGATGCAATGAAGAACTTTGCAACTGATAATGAAAGTGTTTCAAGTTATATCTATCATAGTATATTAGGTCATGAAGTTGAAAAAGTTAAATTTGATGTTAAATTACCATCAAAATTCTCAATTCCAAATTTTGCTCAATTAAATGTTTCACAAGCAAATGCCGTCAAGACTGTTTTAGAAAGATCTTTATCATTGATTCAAGGTCCTCCAGGTACTGGTAAAACTGTCACATCTGCCACTATTATTTATCACTTATCCAAGATTAATAAAGGTAAAATCCTAGTTTGTGCTCCTTCAAATGTTGCAGTTGATCATTTAGCTGAAAAGTTACATTATTTGGGTTTGAAAGTTGTTAGATTAACTGCTAAATCTAGAGAAGATGTTGAAAGTTCAATTGATTTCTTATCATTGAGAAATAAAGTTGAAAAATCTGCAAAAGGTGAATTGAAAAAGTTATTAAAATTGAAAAATGAATTAGGTGAATTAAGCTCTGAAGATTCTAAGAAATTTGGTAAATTATTAAGAGAAAAAGAAGCTGCTATCTTGAAGAATTCAGATATCGTCTGTTGTACTTGTGTTGGTGCTGGTGATAGAAGATTAGTTGGTACTTTCAAAACTGTTTTAATTGATGAATCTACTCAAGCTTCAGAACCTGAATGTTTAATTCCAATAGTTAGAGGTGCTAAACAAGTCATCTTAGTTGGTGATCATCAACAATTAGGTCCTGTTATCTTAGATAAAAAAGCAGGTGAAGCAGGTTTGAATCAATCACTATTTGAAAGATTAGTTTTATTAGGTCATGTTCCAATTAGATTAGAAGTCCAATATAGAATGAATCCAAGTTTATCTGAATTCCCATCAAATATCTTTTATGAAGGTTCTTTACAAAATGGTGTCACTAAAGAGGAAAGAGAAATTTTTAAAAATAATTTCCCATGGCCTGTATCTGATACTCCAATGATGTTTTGGTCAACTTTTGGTAGAGAAGAAATTTCAGGTAGTGGTACTTCATACTTAAATAGAATTGAAGCAATGAATTGTGAACGTATCATTACAAAATTATTCAGAGATGGTATTAAACCTGAACAAATTGGTGTTATTACTCCATATGAAGGTCAAAGAGCATTTGTGGTTTCATACATGACAATGAATGGTTCAATGGAAAAGGAATTATATTCAGATGTTGAAGTTGCATCAGTTGATTCATTTCAAGGTCGTGAAAAGGATTTCATTATTTTAAGTTGTGTTAGAGCTAATGATCAAAGAAATATTGGATTTTTAAGTGATCCAAGACGTCTGAACGTTGCATTAACAAGAGCTAAATGTGGTTTAGTTATCCTAGGTAATCCTACTTCATTATCAAGAAATCCATTATGGAATCAATTATTAATTCATTTTAGAGAGAAAGGTTGTTTAGTTGAAGGTTTATTAGATAATTTAACATTATCATCAGTTCAATTGAATAGATCAAATGATGGATTTAAAACCAATAACAGAAATAATTCAAGCACTAGATTTGGTAAATTTGGTGCTCCATCCACTGTCACTGGTTCAGTTGTGAATGATTACGATACTGCATCATTGATGTCATTTAATCCAAATAGTGAAGCAGGTACCATAACTGGTTATGATGATTTAAATAACCCAGCATTTTTCAATTCTAAACAATGGCCAACATTCAATGAAGAATATGGATATAATAATAATGTTGGTGATAATAACATATATAATCCAAATATTGGATCAATTGGTGCTAGTTTTTCAAGTAAATTGGAGAAATTAGGAGGTTCTTCTTCAAGATACGAACAACAAAATATTGAAGATGATATTAGAAGTATTAGTTCTCATTTTGGTAATAATTTGAATATTTAATGAATCATTGTTATTGATTATGGAAACTTGAATCTGTTAATTCTTGGAATATCATATCATGTTTCAGTATCATTGTTGAGAGTCAATCAATATTTAGACTTTTTTTTTGATATCAATCATTTGCTTAAATAGCTCAAAGTTATCAGCACTGAAGTGCTCCAAATCATTGGTTAGATCAGTCATGTTGATATTATCCTCCTGATATGATATTTCTATTACATTTCCATTGCTGAGTATTATCATATATGCAGAACCTTTTACTTTATAAGTGGAATTTTTATGCTACTAGTTCAATAAATCCTTTTTTAGTACTATCATGAATTTGTAATGTCTGTTCTATAAAGTTTGTTTGTATTCTTCCACCTTAATGCAATTTACTACATAATTACAATATGATGAACATTTATTATAATTAGTTAAAAAGCAGCTTTTTTCTTATCTGACTCAATAATCATTTCTTTAATTCCAGAAATTTCTTCATCAACGTTATCTTTTATTATCCTCTTAAAATTATATGAATAATAATCTGATTTAAACATGACTGTTAATGATTTAAATAAATCATTATAATCTGATTTCAATAGTTTGTAGATTGTGCCCAATTGTTTCTCACTATCTTCATTTGTAAGATCTGTTAATACTGTTGAAGCAATTGAATTAATACTTCCTGTTGACTTCACAGTTCCTGCTGAGCCAGTGTTACGTCTTTCATTGTCATTTGTTTTGAAGTATTTATTCTGATCATTCTTGTGAAGATGTTGCAATGAGACTGAATTACCAAAGTCAATAAACTTTATCTGA